>CAUYON010101832.1:0-23711 GCA_963573935.1 Arctocebus calabarensis | reverse complement strand
ATAGGTTTTTCTTATTTTGTAAGAAAAACTATATACATATGTACACACACATTTTGGCAAAAGAGTTTAAAGCAAAATATACCAAACTATTAATAGTAATTATATTTTGGGGAGTGAGTTTCTACTTCTGTGTATTTAATATAATACATATTATATTGCTAATGCTTATTTCTCATTTAGATTCATACATGAATGTGTTCAACTTATGTACAAAAGAAATACACAAATTAAAAAGGTCTATAGGCCTTGGCTACAGAAATATGTAACTCAGCAAACTGGCAAGTAACTGAGGAATGTTATTTATACGTCAATGTAAATATAAGTTCTTAATAGTGAAGGCAGCTGGCTCGGTGCCTGTGGCTCAGCGGGCTAAGGCGCCAGCCATGTAAACCTGAGCTGGCGGGTTCGAATCCAGCCTGGACCCGCCAAACAACAATGGCGGCTGCAACCCAAACAAAAATAGCCGGGCGCCTGTAGTCCCAGCTACTTGGGAGGCGGAGGCAGGAGACTCGCTTGAGCCCAGGAATTGGAAGTTGCTGTGAGCTGTAATGCCACGACACTCTACCCAGGGCGACGGCTTGAGGCTCTGTCTCAAAAAAAAAAAAAAAAAAATAGTGAAGGCAGCTAAATCAAAGAAAATGAAGTTTTATCCGTCTTCAATATCTTCCACGTTCCCTGACAGAGGGACGAACTATATGGTTTGTTGAAAAATTAGCAAATACCAAATGGCATCTCCCACTGTGCCAATCTTCAGGCTTCCAGAACCAAACCTATGGAATTGACACTTCTATAAATCAAATGTGTATCCGTTTCTACCGGCAGCTAACCTGAAATTAGCTATTTTTCATACAACAAACCTAGAAGATAAGGCAGATAAGTGTTCTGTTTAAAAAGAATCAGTAAGAAGAGGAAGTCACGAGAAGACCAATAGAGGGGGCAGTGCGGTAGGGGAGGGTATTTACTCCATGCTGGACTGCCGTAATATTTAAGTGTTTTTGTACAAACACCAAAGGTCAAAGGCCAATGAGGGACACTGCCAACTGAAAACTGCTCAGAAATGAAGACCCACTGAGTGTCACCAGTGAGTCGAGATCCCCTGGAAATGGCACACGTCATATACAACTTCAGGAGCATAACTGATAGACAAATGATGCCACCCTGTCTGTCATTTAACTAATAAAATACTCTCATGATGGGAGTACTTGATTAACCTCAACTTTTATGAGTAAAAGACAACTTCTACAACTAACACATATTTAAAGAGATCTAGAAGGAAGCAAAGAAAATGAAGAAGGCGGTGCCTGTCTCAAAGGGGTAGGGTGCTGGCCCCATAGGCTGGAGGTGGCGGGTTCAAACCCAGCCCGGGCCAAAAACTGCAAATAAAAAAAAAAAAAAGAAAGAAAGAAAATGAAGACGAGCTAGAGGGTGATAGGTTTGTGGGTGAGCTTTTTTTTTTTTTTAATCCTTTTTCCTGGTGTTATGGTCACAGTGCTGCTTCTGAAATTTCTAAAGAAAAAATAATACAAGGCAACCACACACACATCTTCCTGGAAAATGTTAAAATAGTAAAAACTGTTTATTATTAAGTACTGAAAATGAGTATGCTAGCTGACAGTTTTCAAGATATAATTGTAATCACACAAAGCAAGATTGCGTATACAAATGCACAGAAGTCATCAAGTCGGATCTAATTTCTAATACTTCTTTCCTATTGAGGGTGGGGCAAGTATTTTACGTTCAGTTAGTGTTTCTACCTTGCTCTGGGGAGAAAAGACAAAGATACCATTTGTCAGGCATTCATTTGCTTTTGAGTAATAGAAAAGCGTACGTCAGACACTTCTCAGAACTGACAGGTTACTCAATGTCTTCTGCAAACAATTTCAGCTAAGCACGACCTGGTAAAATACTGATTGCAAAAGCCATGACAAAGCTAATTTTGTAGGCATATATAATGGGATGAGAGCGAAGAACATACAAACATACTGGGCCAATTTAATGAGTCGTTATTAAACAAACATTGAAGGAACCAGCAGGTGTAACATAGGGTAGGAAAAGAAAAAAGATAATCTCATGCTTTTGTAAAGTATGGTTTTGGGGAAACACACTGGTAGATAAACAGAGTGTGGCAACAGGGTGCGAGTGGAGAATATTTGTGTCCAATGTTGGTGACTTAATCTGACATTTATATATTTCTGAAGTTCTGTGACTTTCCCTTTAAAAAATTCAAAAAAGAGTAAGTACTTTAGGTGAAATGGATATGACAATCTTACTGTCATTTTTACAAGGCATTTTTGCTTAAAAAAATTAAAAAAAAAAATCCCTCAAAGGATTTCTAGCAAGTACATATGCAGAGATCCCATGACGGGGATTGATTCTGTTGACCTGGAGGGCGCAGCCTTTGTTTTTCCAGGAGCAGACCCCGGGTCTACATCAGCACATCCAAGGTCAGCCATTGTTATGACCATGAATTCATATAGAATATGAAACCTACGTACATGTTTAAGTAAAGGACAATGGTCCAGACTTTTGAGTTGAGGCTTAGGCAAAACTCACACCCACGTCCTTGGCCTTATAAATCTAAAAGCTGTCTAGGGCGGTGCCTGTGGCTCAAAGGAATAGGGCATCGGCCCCATATACCAGAGGTGGCAGGTTCAAACCCGGCCAAAAACTGCAAAAAAAAAAAATCTAAAAGCTCTCATCAGCCTCTCGATGAGGTCACAAAAGGATACCAGCAATAGATGCGTGTCTTTCTTCAATAAAGAATGATTTTATCAATTGCTAAGACCGTGTCCTGTATCTCAAGGAAGAAAAACATGCACGTATTAGCTTAGAACTGGAAATATAATTAGCCGAGGGAATGCTGGAAGGGAATAACAATATCTTCTGCCACAGAAAAATTCTCTGAATGATTCTAAGGAGCCTAATGCTACATATGGGTCTTTCTCATCCCTCGCCCCTGCAGGAACCCCCACCCTTAAGTATAACAGTTTATAGGCACCTGATTCCTTGATGTGGCCCTATTAATTCCTTCCTCAGCAACTTGGATGCCCGCCTTTGAAAACTCCTCCAGTCCAGTCATCAGTGCGACAGGCCTGAATGTCCCTCGCCCTGATGATATGACGACACCCCAGAGCAGACTTCCTTTCAACCCACAGAAATCATTCAAAATCTGCTAATCAGTCAGAAGTCCATTCTCGATTATCACTTTAGCTCAAAAGTTTGATGTGGCATTTAGTCACACAGAAACAAATCCTTTTCTCCCTTAAGTAAAGGCTGAAATTTCAAACTTAATCCCCTGTATCAGTATCACAGGCCTTGACAATAAATCTTAGGGGAGAAACTAGCCCTGGCAAGCCAGTGGGGCAGGCGTTCCGGCAAACCGCCAACGAATCAGCTTGTCCAAATTATAATCAAGTTTTTTTCCTTTCTCATTCCAGTTGCTAGTTTCATGATACAACAGCTATCTGCCCGTTCCATTTTTGAACTGATGGGAAAAAAAGTAATTAAACCATATAAAACAAAGATCTTTGTCCCATTGAGTCTTTTTCCTAGACTTTGATTTTTGCAATCTCCAAACTCAATTATATTTCTTCCACTTTAAGGTTCCAATCCAAATTATGGAGGAAAGTACATCTACAGTTGTCTCATTCAAATAGATGCAGAATAAAAGCAAAATTAAGCGTCCAACTTGGGAAGAGGGGAAGAAGAAAAAGTTGAAATGAAGAAAGCAAAAGCCCTCGGCACCTTGGTAACCAGAGTCTCTGCCCAGTCAGCACACTGCCTTCCCCCTCAGAGCTCAGTGGCAGGCTCAGGCACCAGGAGACGCTTGTACCCATGAGGTCTTCAGCAAACTTTGGCCAACAGAGCGCTCCAAATGCCAGTGGGTACGATATGTTCCCTTTCTGCAAGCTGCTAGGCCTGGTCATGTTATGTAAGTACAAACACCAGGAGATACCCTTTCGAAAGTTACTTCACCTTACTGGGCATCCCTGTCACTGCCCCCTGCCCTCCTCATGGCACCCCCCCACCCAGCCACGGGCAACCGGACCAGGGACAGACACCTGACTCAGGGCTAAATAGTCAAAGGCCCAGTACGCTCAATTAGATATTCCTGAAACTCCCAATTAACACAATGACTGAATTAGTCATGAGATCCGGTGCTCAGGGGGCCAGTCTGACCCGGCACAGAAACAGGAGGACTGGTGGTAGAAGCCAGACCACCGCCTGTTAGGAGGGCAGAGGGATAAAGACTCTGCTGCCCCAGCAGGGAGATGTGGGTCAGGGCACCGGCCAACTTTCCTCTTCCCCTAGGCCCTGCCTAAATCCCACGTGGAGTGCGTGAGATCCCCCTGCCATATTTCCACAAACCTCCTACAGCCTCAGCTATCTGGAGTTATTTCCGTTCCTTGAAACCAGAAGCTCCTGATAAAGGTCAAGACCATACTGGGGGAGGAGGGCGGCTCCACCCCGCTGTACTCTCACTTGCAACTTTTTCCAAACACACCTTCTATCCTTTCTGCTACATTTCTCCATCATTCCACTTCTTTCCAAAAGCAGGTTTCCTGGTGGAATAACTCCAATTTGTTTATTTTTCCAATGAGGGCCTTAGGAGTTTAGCGTGCATCAGGTCTGCCTTCTACCCTCAGCTGAATATACCCCCTACTTGATTGAAGGCAGAGGAAATCTTTTCTTCTTAGAAATATACACAACCAGTCTAGATTCTTGGTAACACCATTTCTCCAAACGCCCATGACTGAAATGAGGAACATCTGAGACCTTCTCAAGGTCCCGGGAGTAACAAACAAGGGTTTTATAGTACTTACTAAAGCTGTTTAAAACATTTTCTTTCACCAATGAATTACAGCAGTGAGCTAGTCGTACAGCAGTCATTCACATAAAGGAGGTTTGGAAGATACAAAAGGAATGACTGGGAACATTTTATCCTCCTGGAGAAGGTTTTTAAGTTTCCTGAATCAGAGACATCTCCAAATACCTGCTCCTTACGATTCTGTTAGTGGGTTATTTTTTGTTAAAAAATGTTAAATTAGGCTTGGCACCTGTGGCTCAACGGGCTAAGGCGCCAGCCACATACACCTGAGCTGGCGGGTTCGAATCCAGCCCGGGCCCAGCAAACAACAATGATGGCTGCAACCAAAAAATGGCTGGGCGTTGTGGCGGGCGCCTGTAGTCCCAGCTACTTGGGAAGCAGAGACAGGAGACTCGCTTGAGCCCAGGAATTGGAAGTTGCTGTGAGCTGTGATGCCACAGCACTCTATCCAGGGTGACAGCTTGAGATTCTGTCTCAAAAAATAAATAAATAAATAAATAAATAAATAAATAAATAATGTAAAATTAAAATTCTTAAAAGGACTTCCACTATTTTATTAGCTCAACGAATACTTCACAGGCACTAAAGCCATGAACGAAGCTGCCATCAGTCCTTCTCTCCTGCCACTTGCAGTTGTTCGGGTGACAGGCACTGAACAAATGCTTGTGCATAAACGATGTGGGGGGCACGCAGCAGGGGCCCCTGGCAGGCTCTGATTGGGGTTCAATCAGAAACCCTACTAGAGAAAGCAATGTTTAATCTGAGAGATAAAAGATGAGTTGGATTTAGCCATCAGTGCAGTGGCAGGGAGAGTGAGAGACTGGTGGGGATTGTTTAAGTGCCCCGAGCACAGGGAACGGCAAGTGAAAAGAATGGAAAGTGATTTGATACACCGAGTGTTGCGGAATGGGGACCAGCTAGAGATAAGCAGGCAGTACAAGGTGCTTGAACTTCACCCCGAGGGCAGTGGGGAATCATGGAGGACTTCAAGCCAGATAGAGAATTTGATAAATACATTCTGATTGTATTACAGGGAAGATAAGGTAAACAGGTGACTTGGAATAATTGAGGCATGAGGAACTGTGATCTGCATCTAGGGTAAGGAGAAATGGAGGGCAGAGCTGGGCTTCTCCAGCCCCAAGAGTTAAGGAGGAGGCCCAGGTGGGGCAGGGAAGATGGGTTTTTAAGCTGACTGGTAGACAGTTGAGCTCTTATTCTACTTGAAAGCTACAAGTCTCACTTTACATCACACAGGTTAGAGGTAACAATAAAAAGGGATGAACAAGTTATGTCAGACTGACTTCAGTATAACCTTGTGCAAGGAGGGCTCTCTTTTGTCTTTTTTTATCATTTAAAACTTTCACTCCCTTTCTCAAAATGAAAAAAAAAAATAAACACACGGTAACTTTAAACATAGGACTAGAATATAGTTACAATAGTTACAACATAAACATATGTTACAGTTATATAGTTACAACATAAACATGTAACTAGAATACAGTTACAATGTCAATGTCAAACTCTTTGTTTTTTTGTTTCTTTTGTTTGGTTGTTTGAGACAGAACCTCAAGCTGTCACCCTGGATAGAGTGATGTGGCATCACAGCTCACAGCAACCTCCAATTCCTGGGCTCAAGCGAGTCTCTTGCCTCCACCTCCCAAGTAGCTGGGACTACAGGCACCCGCCACAACGCCTGGCCATTTTTTTTTTTGCTTGCAGCCATCCTTGTTTGGCGGGCCTGGGCTGGATTCGAACCCACCAGCTCAGGTGTACATGGCTGGCACCTTAGCCCATTGAGCCACAGGCGCCGAGCCAATGTCAAGCTCTTTGAACATCAGAAAGCTAAACAGAGTACTATTTGGTATGAGGTTTTCATGGAACAAGGTATTTTAAAATGAGTGGGTTTTCTAGATGACCGACATTTGCATCCTAAATCTTTGACATACTGCTGATCAAATCTTAACACAACTCAATGACCCTCCTCTAATTGCTGCTGAGTTTTAAGGTGGCTCTTTGGTGTGGTAATAGGTGTCCAAACTGCTTATCTTGGAGGGTGGTGACTCATTCAATGTGACTTTTCAAAGAAACTGTTGAAAGAGATGAACACAACTGTTTGAAAAAACAAATCACTCAATATTACCTTTTTTTTTTTTGAGACAGAGTTTTACTTTGTCACCCTCGGTAGAGTGCCATGGCATCACAGCTCACAGCAACCTCCCACTCTTGGGCTTAAGTGATTCTCCTGCTTCAGCCTCCTGAGTAGCTGGGACCACAATGCCTGGCTATTTTTGTTGTTGTTGCAACTTTCATCACTGCTTTAGCTGGCCAGGGCCAGGTTCAAACCCGCTGCCCTCGGTATATGGAGCTGGCACCCTACCCACTGAGCCACAGGCGCCTCCCCTCGAAATTATCTCAATTCCGCTTTTAATCCACTGTCCACACAAATTAGACCCAACTCAAGGATGCCAGAGAAATCCAGAAGTCCCTGTCGCCTATTTAAATAGCCTGTGCTCAGGAAGCAAGCTGGGATAGGAGCTGAATTTCAGATTCAGAGAGCAGAAGAAAGCACTTTTTGTCTGAAGTCAAAGAACTGAGAAATACTTCAGAACACTCTGATTTCCTCTGATCATTCTCCTTCCAAACCGAGCTGAAGTGCTCCTTTCAATCTGCCACCCTGCCCCTCTCCCCCCTCCCCAAAACCTACCTAATTTAATTAATTGTTAGAATTTAACCTCTTTTGTTTCCATGCTAGGCAAAATTCCTTCTGTCAAACTGTGGCAGAAAAAGAATTTAACAAGAATTCACATTTGTTTTTAGTTCAAGAAACTTGGATACTGAGTCTATCGTTTTTGCTACATTTCGGGAAAGATAGTCACTTTTGAAATTATATTTTTGGTTTTGAAAAGCATGTTCTGATTTGGTTCTTCTTAAAATACAGAAACAATGTATGACCAGAGATTTTATCATAAGCCTCTTGGCAGATTGTTGAAACACTGCCATTGCCTGAGAGGGGTTTGCAAGTTCATATGAGTTTCAGAAAAATCTGAATAAAACATTCCTAGTGCTTGAGAAAACGATCAAAAGGGTGCCAGTTCTTTATCACTAGGATTCAAAGCCACTAAAATTTATATCTAGAACATGCAAACCAAGAACAATTTTAAAAATTAAAACCACTTGAAACAATGAGCTCTTTGAAACTGAAAGTTGACATTCTTATCACATTTCTATTTTGCATATTAGTATGCCATAACTAATTTCTCCAGTTAAGTTCTCACCAGACTCTGTCTTGATTTTTATAATGTTATTGCATGGACTGAATTCAACCTATCAATTGTTCGAAAAACTGTCAGTGTCTCTAAAAGATCAAACCTTCAAAACTTCAAAAAGGAAACAGTCCAAATGAAATTTCTAAACAAAATGTCAAGGAGGAAGAGGATATAGGAAGAGGGCGAAAGCCAGCAAACTTGCCATGGAGTTGGATGCTTTTTGCAGGTCAGGGTAGGCTAGGGTACCCTGGGTGCCCAGGAGGGGGCGCCCTGTTCAGCCTGGGACTAGGTTGGAGTAGGTTGGAGGGAGGGGAGGCTTCCGAGCAGAAGCCATGACTGATCTGTACTTCATCCACTTTTCCTCTCCTGAATTCATTTTTTAAAAAAGGCTCAATACTGCTAGCTGGTCCTTAGAGCAAAGAATACAAATAAGAAAACCAACTTAGCATTTTTCTAATAACTAAGCATTATCTACAATCTTTGACATTCATTTTGAAATGTTGACAATTTATATAAGCTACTTCTTAGTATCAATTAAAAGTTCAAATTTTCCTCTTTGTTACTTTATTTGAAACGATTCCTTTCTTAGCAAAAGATCCCAAATTTGCTAAATATTTAATAGCAACTACAGTTATTTCTCTAATAATATAAATAGTAAAAAAATCTTTAATCATATTCATTTGTAAAACATTAATCAGAAGCTCCTAGAAAAATTTATTTTGATTTTTTTTTTTTGAGACAAAGTCTCAGTATGTCACACTCGTTAGAGTGCTGTAACATCCCAGCTCACAGCAACCTACAACTCCTGGGCTTAGGCAATTCTCTTGCCTAAGCCTCCCAAGTAGCTGGGACTATAGGCGCCCACCACAATGCCTGGCTATTTTTTGGCTGGAGTTGTCATTGTTGTTTGGCAGGTCCAGCTGGATTCGAACCCACCAGTTCTGGTGTATGTGGCTGGCACCATAGCTGCCGAGCTACAGGCGCCCAGCCTTTATTTTGATTTTTAATTTTGAATAGCAATAGCTTAAGCTACTATAAAATTTAAAATACAAATTATCTCATAATATAAAAACTATCTGTAATCAATAAAACTATCTGTGATCAATCATTCTAAAGTATTTAAGTAATACAGGAAGAGTAGGTTCTACAAATAATACAATTTATAAAAACAAAATCTGTTGCAAGCCCTGCAATTTAAGCAGAAATTTTAAGATAAATACAGGATGTCCACAAAGTTTGTGTGCAATTTAAAATAGTTGATTATATATATCAACAAACACATATATCTAATACTCATGGAGTTTCTCAAACTTCTTTAAAAAATTCATTTTCAATTTTTTGTTACCTCGAAATAAAATTTAAACTTAGTCTTCTCTCCTCTAAAACCTTTATAATGGCCCTGCATTAGAATATGGTAATGGGGGGAAGCTGTAGATTTCTAATAAGAATGTAAGCTGGGCTCGGTGGCTGGCACCTGTAATCCTAGCACTTGGGGAGACCCAGGTGGGTGGACTGCTTGAGCTCACAGGTTAGAGACCAGCCAGAGCCAGTGCGAGACCTGGTCTCTAAAAAAAATAGCCAGGCATTGTGGTGGGCACCTGTACTCTGAGCTACTTGGCAGGCTGAGGCAAGAGAGTTGCTTGAGCCCAAGAGTTTGAGATTGCTGTGAGCTGTTACGCACGGCACTCTATTGAGGGCAACAAAGTGAAATCTGTCTCCGAAAAAAGCAAAAAAAAAAAAAAAAAAAAAAAAGAATGTAAGAAGGAAGAGACATAAACTCCTTTCCTCCCAAAGTGCTAGGGAGAAATACTAGTTGGAGATATAGGGAGTCCCCAGATAACAAATGAGGTGAGTTCCGTAGATGTGTTCTTAAGTTAAATCTGTATGTAAATTGGAACAGGTACATTTACCTAGGGGCTGGAGTAGCTTCCATTTCTAAGTGCAAGTCGCATGTTAGTTGGCTGTTTGTAACTTGGGGTCTGCCTGTACAAAAGAAGGCCTGGAGTCCTTTTAAATGTCCTTTGGGCAGCCGGCCCGTGCTTCTCTGAATGTGCCCCTGAAGGGACTAAGTGACAAGGCACTTGGGTGGGATTAACACTTCTGCTTATTCCTCGTGCTCTTCTGCTTTCTCCGGCTCCCCCTCCTCCAGGGCTGGAGAAACGGCACGGCAGCTGTGCACACTGCACGTGTTCAACAGAAGGAACACACGTGTGCACGCCATCACATCCACACGGGATCTACTTGTTTAACCGAAGTGATCCCAAGAAACAAGCTTGTCAGAACACATTACCTAAGGACAAGCTTGGAGGACACACGGCCAAGGAAAGGGACAATCGTACGAAGATGTGAAGTTAAGATTACAGCAAGGGGCTCGGCGCCTGTGGCTCAATGGGCTAAGGCGCCAGCCACGTACACCTGAGCTGGCGGGTTTGAATCCAGCCGGGGCCCACCAAACAACAATGACAGCTGCAACCAAAAAATGGCCGGGCGTTGTGGCGGGTGCCTGTAGTCCCAGCTACTTGGGAGACAGAGGCAAGAGACTCGCTTGAGCCCAGGAGTTGGAGGTTGCTGTGAGCTGTGATGCCACAGCACTCTATCCAGGGTGACAGCTTGAGGCTCTGTCTCAAAAAAAAAAAAAAAAAAAAGATTACAGCAAGGGCCGCAGAGTGCGAAGAAAAGTGCTACAGGGCAGGGTGACGCACAATTGCTAAACAGTTCTGCAAAGATTATTAGATAAATTCAGTGGATTAACAATCCCCCAGAGGCATTTAATTTTAAAGCCTTTTTAATGTTCTTAATTTTTCAATACAAAGTATATGTAAGTGTATTTTATAACTCTCAACATCACATTTGAAACCTGAGTGGATGTTTCTCATAGAAACCTCTGGAGGCCATGGGTCCCCATCTCACTTTCCCTGCGGAAGCCCTTTCACCCCGACAGGTGACCATCTGCTAGGGGCAAAGTCAAGTGTTAGGTTTCAAAGCACTCTGTTCTCTCCTGGTACAGCTCTCACCTGCTAGAAGCCCTTTACTTTGTGGTGCTTTTCTATAACTCATTTACCCATTAGTCCAACTCTGCCTGAAGAACAAAGAAAGAAAAATCTCATTCAAATAATTCCAAGTGGCTACCGTGCCAAGACTTCTCCTCCCCTCATTTAAATACACCGGTTCAAAGTACTAGGGATCACACAAAAACCTTAACTTAAAATGACACTCCCAACAAGACAAAAGGTTCCAGATGTGGTCAAGGACACAAAAGGTCTAATTTGCTTACAATACACCTCCCATTCTGTAGACGTCTCTAAAAACCACCTCAAATTGCCTGAGCAAGGTGTACAAAGCTCTGCAGGTCTGCTCCAAATATCTCCTTAGCCCATTTTCTGCTTCCCCCTTTTTTACAGCTACACTGAGATCCCTTTTAACTTACTGCCTCAGGGATTTCTGCACTTGTCTTTTCTTCCTGGAAAGTTACCCCTCCTCCTGTTTGCCTGGACAGTTTCCCAATCACCCACGTCACTCTGCAAACTAAATCAGGTCAACCTATTACTTGCTGTCATAGCACTCTATTTATTTTTATGTCACTTTTCTTTATAATTATAGTCTACTAACTGAATAAACATATGCATTACTCCATGTTACGGGCTGAATTGCGTCTTCCCCAAAAGACATGCTGAAATCTTAACATCTGGTACCTTATTTGTTCATCTTATCTGGAAACAAAGTCTTTGCAGGTGTTACCAAGTTAACCGAAGTCATTTGAGTGGGCCTACTCCAGCACAACTAGTGTCCTTGTAAGAGGAAATGCCAAGGGGCACACAGGCAGAATCCCATGTGATGACTGAGGCAGAAGTCAGAGTGATGTGGCTGCAAGCCAAGGGATGCTAAGATTGACGGCCACCACCAGAAGCTAGGAAAGGAAAAAGTGTTCACGGGAGCACAGCCCAGCTGCCAGCTTCTTGATTTTGGACTTCAAGTTTCCAGAACTGCGAGACAATTTATATCTATTAAAAGCTACCCAGTTTGTGGTGCTTTTTTTTTTTTTTTTATTACCTTAGGAAATTAATAAAGTGTTTAGATTGCAAGATTACAATCAAGGTCTGTTTTGTTTTTTGGGGGGCAGCTTTTGGCCAGGGCTGGGTTTGAACCCACCACCTCTGGCATATGGGGCTGGCACCCTACTCCTTTGAGCCACAGGCACCATCCCAAGGTCTGTATTTTGTTCATTTGTTGTGTCCTTAGTTGTCTTCCCAGTGATTTATAGACAGGGAACATCTGTTTAGTGAATGAATGAGTGAACAAATGGTGCATCTCTGGACTGTAGTTGGCTAAAACCCTCATGTTTTTTGTTCCTCAAAGATATCTATGTAGAGCAGTCACCTTGATTTCATTTTGCTTCACTGATTATTTTTAAACCCAAATCCAGCATTTTAAGTTTCACATTATTTGCCATCGTGTTGTAATACAAGTCCATGAATCAATGGATTAAGAACCCTGCCTGCCTGTGTGTCACTGCAAATTTGGTAAGCAGGTCTTCTATCTTCATCCAAATAAATGATAAAAAATGTTAACCCTGACAGACCCAAGGACAGACCCATGGCATGACACCAAGGATGTCCCTCCAAGTTGATATTGATCATTCCTTAATCAATACTCAGGGCACATCGGGCAACCAACCAGAAATCCACATCTCTGTGGCCTGTCCCGAGGTTAGAATATGTTGTGTGAATTGCTTCGCTATAATCCGAATACTTTCCAATTTCATCAGTCTATTAACTGTGTGAAAAGAGACTGTGCCGTTCTTCAGGCATAACTTGTTCTTGGTGAACTCAAGATGGTTTCTGAAGGTCACTTACGTCTTTTCCAACTACATACCACAAATCACTGGAATTCTGCTAGGGAACAGTGTCCAGCTCCTTGACCTGTGGTTTCCACAACCTACATTGGTGTGTAGTTTCAAAATAAAGATTTAACTGTCTCCTTTCTTCTGCTGCCCTTCATATTTCAGGGCTCCCTGGAGATTATAGATGGTCATTCCACGTACTTATCTATAAATTCTTTTGATAGCATGAAATGTAATTCATCCAGGCCTGAAAGCAGCTACATTCTCTCTCATCAAAAGCAAAACAGGGATTTAGTAGCTCTGCCTTCTGTCACCTGTCACCACCACGCCAAGTTCCTCTCTTTTTGTTCTCCTTCCTGATTCAATATTTCCCAAAGCTTCATCGAACATTTCTTTGCTATGTTTTGCAAATTCATACTGCAGACTTTTTTCTTCCATCTTCTAAATCTTAACCCCTCACGTGGCATTCCCAAGGCAGCCATCACAAACCCTCTTGGTATCTGTTTCACTTGTCACACTCAGAACATTCATTATCTGATTAGGATTTTGACTGAATTTGTCTTTTCTTCTGTCCAAACAGTACTACCTCTTAAGGTTATAGTCAATGGGGTTATATTCATATTTTCTCTGAGTGTTTAGAAATCTGCATTTTAATCTAGGGCATATAGGTTGAGTTCACTAACTTAGTCATTAGGGAGCATTGTAAGGTGTATGCAAATTATCCTCTTGTCATCAGAAGACAAACATTTTATGACTACTACCAAGAAGTAACATCGTATAAATGTTTTGAACCTCCCAAACTCGCACAACTCAACCTCCCCATTTCATTTATCTTATGTCAACAAAGACTTAAGTTTGTTTAGGAATCTTTCAAAGGAAGGTTTCAAACAATCCTGCCTGCTGGAATGTCCTTGTTTGTAAGCAGCAAAACCAAGTTTCATCATCTATGGCACTAGCGCGGAGTTGCCTAATGTGTCCGGGGCGCAAACTCATACACAGCCAATCGCGAACGAGGCCGGCAGAAAGCTACCACAATAAAGAGGCAAACAGCGCAAGTCAAATTAAAACCCCAGGAAAAAGACCCTTCCTGCCCATACCCGAGAATTGCCGTTTCTACAATCATTGTGTCTGACCACTTATCCACAGAGCCTGTTTTCAGGATATCTTTCTTTGCATGCAAAGATACTGTGTTAAGAAAGAAAAAGAAAATCCAACAAATAGAAATGATTACAACTGTGAATTTTGGCTGCTTTTCTTGTTTCATATTCTAGAGCTTTTTTTTTTTTTTTTTACTGTATCTCTTTAAGGGACATAATTTAGTGTACCTAGTGAAATAGTTACTACGGTTAAGAAAATCAGCATATGCCTCAGATCAGTTACCTCTCCTTTGTAAAAAGACTTCTAAACACATCATTTCTTTTTTCAGGAAGAGAAATACCCATAATAAAATCTCTTTTAATGAGGGGATCAAGAGCATCTAAGATTTCTTTTCTTTTCTTTCTTTTTTTTTTTTTTATTAAATCACAGCTGCGTACATTAGCGCAATCAAGGGGTACAATGTGCTGGTTTCATATACAATCTGAAATGTTTTCATCAAACTGTTTAACATAGCCTTCAAGGCATTTTCTTTTCTTTCTTTTTTTTTTCCTAGTGGTAAGACAGAATTTATTTACAGAAAAGAATACAGAAAACACTAAAGCTCCTGGTAGAGAGCACTCAAGTGGGGAGAGAAAAGATGAGCATCTAAGATACCCAGAGAATGACATTATTCAACTTAAAAAGTCAAAGCAAATTTCTCTGGTGGGCTGAAAGGATAATTTTAATAATGCAAATATAGAAAATGGGGGAAATGTAGAGAATATGGGAAGAACATGTGGGGAAATGGCTTCATGTTAAATTACAACTTTATTTGAATAAAGTTTAGGTAGCCTTTGGGCAGAGGTTGCATTGAGATTTACATCATCCTTGACTTTTGCCCTAATCAATAATTTTTGGTAATTTTTCCACTTCTAAACATTAAAGTGCTATCACTATAAACAGCAAGTTGGCACAGAGAAGTTAATCATGTATGCTGGGAAAATGTTCCTGATTTCCTTCTGTGGCTCTCTATTTTTACCCCTGCGACAGATAAGCTAGATAAAAAAGCCAGGGTCAGGTGCACAAGTCACAACTCTGTACATAAACATTTCAGCCAGTTATTTTACTGATTCTTGAGGTGGGGATGGACGGGTGAGCAAATTGTTTAAACTGTTTTCTTTGTCCCTTTGCGAAGGCACCAACAAAACAATTACTGCCATCCTTATAGGCATTCATGAGAACTTCAAGACGACCCTCATGCAAAATTAAACTTTTTAAAGATTCTAATGCGAATCAGATGTAAGTATCTTATGGCCACCCATACTTGTTTGATCTTATAGTTAAGTGATAAAAGCTAACTTATAAAAGTAACCTCATCCTCTTTTATGTGAAGGGCATAGGATGTTAGATGCAGGTAGGTGGATTTTTACCTTTCAGACCCTTCCTTGTTTTCTCACTGGCAAAATGAAGGTATCTTTTTCATAGGTTTTTGTGGAGGTCAAATGAGATATATCTGCACTACTGAGCAGGTACTCAGTGAATGGCAGTGCTTGTGGTTAATTATTATAATATAAAGCAAGGGCATGGACTTGAAAGTCTGAGCTTAGAACACCAAAAATAATGCACTTGCAAAAGCCACTTACTTCTATTTTGAAAGATTATTGATACATAGAAATTAAGATTTAGAATAAAACAGATTGCCAATAACTTGTAAAGGAGAAAACTGAATCACAATAAATGTGACTGACTGATTTTCCAGCTAAAATTAGAGATTACCAGCTTGGATTTTTAAAACTTCCAGTTTATATATTATTACTGAAATACAGCAAGTCAAAAGAACCTGGAAATGGGCTGGACACAGTGGTTCAAGCTTGTAATCCTGGCACTTTGGGAGGATAAAGTGAGAGGACTGCTTGAAATAAGGAGATTGAGACCAGCCTGGGCAACATAGCAAGACCCCAACACTACAAAAAAAAGAAAAATTAGCCTGGTATGGTGGTACACACCTACAGTCCCAGCTACTTGGGAGGCTGAGGCAGGAGGATTACTTAAACCCAGGAGTTTGAGGTGGCTGTGAGCTATGATCACACCACTGAACTCTAGCCAGCGTGACAAAGTGAGATACTGTCTCAAAAGCAAAAAATAAAGCAAAACCAAAAAACACCTGAAAATGCTTGAAGATAAGAGACAATCAACCAGGTAAATAATAAAAACAAAAAAAGAAAAAGCAACTAGGCAAAAACACTAATAATAAATAGAGAAAGAAAAACCAGGGAGATGCTAATAAATAGAAGGTAGACGTAAGCAGAGGTAGTTATAGAAGATATAATAGGCTTTAAAGCTAAAAGCTAATAATCAGGGCCATTGCATAATAAGAATAGATTCAACTTATTAGGAAGGTTATTATCCTAAATTTTATGTATTAATAAAATAGCTTCAAAATCCCTGAAGCATAAACAGAGAGAATTATAGAGACAAACTGGCAAATGCATGCCCATAATAAGATTTTATTGATGTGAAAAATACACACACAAAGCTCGGTGCCTGTAGCTCAGTGAGTAGGGCGCTGGCCACATACACTGAGGCTGGCGGGTTCGAGTCTGGCCTGGGTCAGCTAAACAATGACAACTGCAACCAAAAAAAAGGTAGCCCAGCATTGGGGCGGGCGCCTATAGTCCTAGCTACTCCAGAAGCTGAGGCAAGAGAATTGCTTGAGCCCAAGAGTTGTTTCTTTTTTTGTTTTGTTTTGTTTTTTTGAGACAGAGCTTCAAACTGTTGCTCTGGATAGAGTGCTATGGCATCACAGCTCACAGCAATCTCCAACTCATGAGTTCAAGTGATTCTTCTGCCTCCACCTCCCAAATAGCTGGGACTATAGGTGCCCACCATAACACCCGACTATTTTTGGGTTTCAGCCATCACTGTTGTTTGGCGGGCCTGGGCTGCATTTGAACCCGCCAGCTCAGGTGTATGTGGCTGGCGCCCTAGCTGCTTGAGCCACAGGCACCAAGCCTGAGCCCAAGAGTTTAAGGTTGCTGTGAGCTATAACGCCACAGCACTGTACCCAGGGCGATATAGTGAGACTCTGTCTCAAAAAAAAAAAATTACATACACTCATAAAATCAATGTTACAGATGACTTAAATAGCACAGTTAAAACTGAAATCACTTCCACACAGTAATCAGAAGTTGCTTAAGCAAAAACTTTAAATAGGGAAACAAAAGCATTAAGAAACTTGCTTCTGCATTTGGGTTTGATTTCTTCCTTTTACCACTGGCTGTGTGCTAGCAAGGCATCATTCTGGGCAGGGACACAAGAGCTGGGTTTTTGTCAAGGAGTCTTTTCTTGGAATTTCTTTCTTAACCAAGTGTATCCCAGTACCCCTCACTGGCGACATACTTGCTGTCAGAAGGCTAAACAGAGGCCACAGCTCAGTGCTGTCTCCCTGTGAAAAGCCTTTTTCTGGGGTTACTGGCTCCCCTCTGGGCTGGGTCCTGCCATGGCTGTCGTTATAGTGGGGTCTGGTCCAGGTGCAGGGTTCCAAAAGCACTTGTTGGATGGCAAGCAGGGATCAGAGTGGATGAAACAGAACTCTCTCAGAGTAATTCCTTAACTAAGACGTTTCCCCAAACTAACAGGTCAGAAACAGCATGTCTAGAACTAAACGTCAAAAATGCCAAGCCTGAAACAGGTTTATAAATGGTCATTTTGCTAACATATATCCTAGTTCTAGGTTAAACATGTAAATGACTTAAAGGCAGTTTAACAGAAATTGATTTGGTGCTCACTTCAGCAGCACTAAAATTGGAACGATAGAGAAGATTAGCACAGCCCCTGTCAAGGACGACATGCAAATTCGTGAAGCATTCCATATTTGAGCATCCCGTGGAATGTTATTCAGCCATTAAAAAGATGGAGACTTGACATCATTAACATTTACTTGGATGGAGCTGAAATACATTCTTCTTAGCAAAGTATTGCCAGAATGGAAAAATAAATATCTGATGTACTCCACAGCAATATGAAATCAATACATAATCAATTACATGTTCATAAGAACAATAAAACACTGTTGTAGTCCAGTTTGTAGAGAGAAACTGGAGGGGAGAGGGGGGAGGACATGGCAGAAGGAGGGAGGGCGTGAGGCGGGATCTCACCCAACGTGCACCTGTGAGGGTGTATAACACCCCCCTCCCCGAGTGAGGGGCTCTTCGACAAAAGGAACTTTACCCTGGAAGTGAGAATAATGTAACCTAAATATCGCACCCTCATATTAATTTGAATAAAGTTAAAAAAAAAAACAAGAAATTGATTTGCTCAGAAGGCAAATTTTTATATTCTCTGGTCACTGCCAGTACTCAAGTATAAAATAAACTAAATTGAATGAAAAGTTGATTTAAAATCTATGTAAAAATATATCCTCTCTGTAGGACTTGGAAACTTGCCAACAGGGAGGTAATAGCACCGCTGCTCTGGGGGACGCCTAAGGCTCCAGATCCCTCAATCTCAAGTTTCTGTGAACGCCATTCTCTTTGACGTCATCTCAGTTCCTCCTACGGATTTCACTTGGCAAGAGCTCCGGTTATTCCTTCACTGCCAACCAAAATATAAACTCCTACCCCATCATTCAGAGGGTTAACCATGACCCCGGTGTGAATTTCTAGACCTACCACCCTTAGAATTAAATCAGGGAATGTAAGTATTTAAAAGTGTCGAGCATACAGTAGTCACTGAATAAATGGGAGGTGTCATAATGACTCCTATTCTCCGCTTCCTCCTTCCTCCAAGACTCTTGAATCTCACTGTTCTTTCATCAGAGGGGATTGTGTGATACATTTCCAACAGGCCCCATGCTTTTCAGAGTTCTCTGCCCACACTGGCTCCCCATTAAGAATATCTTCTTAAGCTCCGCATGGAGACACACTTTTACCCCTCTCAAGGTCCTTCTCAAATCCTGCTTTCTCCATGAGATCTCCTCTTGATCCACTGGTGTGGGAGCAATCCTTCCTTTGAGAGCTCATAAAACCCTGCAGGCGCCTCTCTGAGTAGCACCTGTCACCTGTGCCCTGGTGTATGTTTGGCTAACCACGTATGTTTGGCTTATCATCCACGGCTGCTGGTGTTCAGTGGATTACCCTGGAGGGAAGAAACTGTGCCATGAATCTTCATAGAACCCCTCCCTTTGGAACCGATCACACACTTTCAAATTAAAGAAGCTACTACAATATTTTTAATTTTTTGACATAAAAGAAAATTTTTACGCTGAAAAAGTAGGTTTTTCAAATTAAAGGATCGATGTGTATGTGTGTGGGAGAGAGATGGAGAATTCCTAACCTTGAGATAACGCCGTTTTGAAATTTATTTTGTTGGGATGCATGCCACAATAAAGTTTCTACCTTTGATGATTTTTCAAAAAACATTTTTTAAAAAATAGCAAAAAATATTTGCTATCTGTTACACATAACCTATCTTTTAGGATTTAAAATGCTTGTTGTCACTTATCAGAGTCTCAAAATGCACCAAATTTTAAAGTTTACACGAAATAGCATTGAAAACCAACTACAGTCGAACCTGTGAGTCGACCACCAAGGGACTATAACAAACTGGTCAACATGTGGAGGTGGTCAGCATAGGGAACTTCCATTGAGTATGTGTAGTACCTGTTCAGTCTGAAAATTGGGTCAACTTAAGGAGATGGCCACTATAGGGAAGTGGCCAACTGTGGAGATTCTACTGTATAATCTAGCTTTAGTATGTGTTTCACGCTGATAACCACAAATTCCTTCTTACAGAAGATTCTTCTTTTCCCAACTCGTTTGGGGAATGTTTCACTCAATCAGATGCTCTATTGGTAAATAACAATCTTGAATCCATTCCCAGGGTTCACTGAAGCAGCAGTGGGGTGCTTTTCTTGGGTCATCCTGGAAGGCTTGATGGAGGAGAGATTGTACGGAATATTTTAATCAATCAGAAAGAGTGTGACATGTTCAATGTGAACATTTGTCTTAGGAACTTGGCCACCATTATTCAGAAGACCCAGAGGAACTCTCATCTTTCAAAGTGATCCTGAAGTGAATGAGGGAGACCAGAAGAAATAGCAGGAAAAAAATTTTAAAAAAGGAAGATTCTAAGAGTTGAAAGGGCTAGAAACAAAGATTAGGGAGCCACCAGGCAAATAGAAATAAAGCAGGGTCAGAGGCAGAAATAACCTCAGTGGAGGGCTGACCCAAAGGGTCACAGTTGGAAGGAATTGGATCCAGAGATAGAAAACTCACAGTTATGCTGGGAAGAGAAAATGGCAGCAGGAATATGGAAAGAGAAAGAGACTCTCATTAATACACTTAAAAAGAATTCAGTCATCAATTTAAAATATAAGTGCAGTTTTGGTAAGTTCCTGGAATGAGACGTGTTCATAAAATACACACAGATATCCAAGCATCGCTATGAATTTTACTTCCAGCACTGCTACTGAGAGCTATCAAGGGCATACTAGGTCTCAGGAGCTAGGCTAAGTGCATTACTTCTATTAACCTAACTACCTAACAATCTATGAGGAAGATACTTTTATTATCTCCAATGTACAGATGAAGAAACCAAATTTTAGAGAAGTTATGTACTAGTTAGTTGTTATGGACTGAATGTGTTCTCCACAAAATTTACATTAAGTTGTAACTCCCAAAATGATATTTAAAGGTAGGGTCTTTGGGAGGTAATTAGGGGTAGATGAGGTCATGTGGGTGGGGCCCCCATGCCAGAATTAGTGTCCTGATAAGATAAGGAAGAGCATGGGCATGCACCTGTAGTCCCAGTTGCATGGGAGGCTGAGGTGGGGTGAATCACTTGAACCTAGGAGTTGGAAACCAGCCTTGGCAACATAGCAAGATACTACCTCTATTTCAAAAAAGAAAAAAGAAGAGAAAGAGCCTAAAACTGTCACTCTCTGTCTCTCCATGGTGTGAGGACACAGCACGAAGGTTGCCATCTACAACCCAGGAAGAGTCCTCCCTGGAACCCTCATTTGAGCCATTCAGCCTCCAGAACTGTGAATAATAATGTGTGCTAAGCCCCCAGTCTATGATATTTTTTCACTAGCATATATCAATGTCAGGACACAAAATCAAGTCTGTCTGACTCTCCACAATAGGATATAATTAGCAATGAAATGAAGTCTTATGATGAAAAAAAAAATTTATTTTTTGCTAATGGTTCTATTTTGATGTAGCCACTGAAGTTTTTGATTTGGTTTGCACCATCTCAAGACACAAGCATGAAGCTCACATTTCACAGCTCACAGCTTTCCACAGCAAACACTGGGTTGAGGAAACTGGGAGCTATGATGAGCAAACAGTTAATGACCACATCCAAGAAAGTGTAGCACAGGCAGTTCTCTACCAATAAATAGTCCAGTTATGAAGGACACATTCTAAACTGAGATGAAATTCTATCCAGAGCATGCCTTTCATTAGGAAAGAAACTTGTCACCATCGTTTGCTTAAAAGCCAATGTTAGCTACAATGATTACATCAGCTAACTCAATATAGCATGCTGAACAGGAGTGCAAATCAATGGAGTGGCAGGATAGTATTTCCTTTAGTTTGGGATGCTGTGCCAAAAAAAAAAGAAAGAAAGAAAAGAGGAAGGAATAAATATTTAAGACTATCACATGAAGAGAAAAAGTAACTCACAGGGGATTCCATTTTTTAAGCAAGGTCATTCCACTCCAGACTTTGGGAAATGAAAATGAAACTTAATAACTGAGACAACTGATTGCTCTCTCACTATGTCTTAGGGTCTTCACATACATTATTCCATCCTCAGGACCACCTCAGGGGACATGTCCCATCTTCAGATGACGAGGCTGAGGCTCACAGAGGTTAAGTAACTTCTGAAAGTCACAGGGCCAGATCTGAACCCAAGGTCTGCGTAGCTCTGAGCTCCATGCCCTTCCCTCTTCCCTCTACGTCACATAACCCAGAAGCAATGAGAAACTCAGGATTCCAGCTGTTCCCAGGCTCTCGGCAGCCCCTTAACACTTGGCTGATGAAAGAAAATGTGAAGGTCATCATCAAAATGTTGCCAAAAATATATTCAAAGGACTTTGGAATTTTAAAACTTCATCTCTGATAGATTTCTAACCTTTCAAATTCATGAGCCACTACTGCCTTAAAACTGAACATTTAATAGTTATTAGAATGTAAGTGACAAAGAAAATCAATTTTTAATGACAAAAATAACTAAACACCATGACTTAGATGCATATTAAATATTCTAATATTTAATTATTAAGTTAATAATTATTATTAATGTTAGTATTTAATTATTAAAAATATTTTTAAAAAGGAAAAGTTATTTTAAAAATATTTTTTAAAAATTATTTTAAAAATAATTTTAAAAATTATTAAATAAAAATTTACTACAAAAATCTCTAGTGATTTAATATAAAAACTGAAGATTTTTATTGCTTTCACTGAAATATGTAACATTTCCTAAACACTGCATGCAATTTTTTTCTTTATAAATCATAACTGTGTACATTAATGCATTTATAGAGTACAATGTGCTGTTTTTATACACAATATGGAAGAAAAAGTATCCAATGGACTCAGTACTATTATGAAACCAATATATAATCACCCACACTTCCATACATTTTACAATTTATCCAGTTCATTCCGAATCTTAAATATCTAACATGCTCAATTCTCTCCATATTTCTGAATTCAAAACTTATTTCAGAACCAAGTTTGCTGGCCCTCCAACTCACATCTTTCATGTTTTCATTTTGCTTAGATTTTAGCCTAAAAGACATCTGATAATATCAGGAACCTTTCCCTTTTATCGCCAAGTTTTTCTGTGGCCTCATATTGTGCCTCGAAATAAAGGAATATAATTCAGTTAAAGTTAACATTATTTCCTAATTCACAGATGGAATGTGTGTTTGAAGTGATGGAAGGGGAGAAGCCAGCAGAGACACGGGATACATACTTGATACATCATTTGAAGTTTTCTTTTCTTTTCTTTTTTTTTTTTGAGACAGAGCCTCAAGCTGTCACCCTGGATAGAGTGCTGTGGCATCACAGCTCACAGCAACCTCCAATTCCAGGGCTCAAGCGAGTCTCCTGCCTCTGCCTCCCAAGTAGCTGGGACTACAGGCACCCACCACAATGCCCAGCCATTTTTTGGTTGCAGCCGTCATTGTTGTTTGGCGGGCCCAGGCTGGATTCTAACCTGCCAGCTCAGGTGTACATTGCTGGCACCTTAGCTGGTTGAGCCACAGGCGCCGAGACCCATTTGAAGTTTTCATACAGAATTCCCACTTTAACTCCATAACAACACTTCTCCAACTCTCCCATCTTGTTTCCTACTTCAGTGTTGAGGGGACAGGAGCCTGAGCCACAAAGTAAATCCTCAGAATGTCAACTTCACAAGGGAAGGGATTTGTCTGACCAATTTGTTTGCTGATGTATACCCAATACCTGGAGTGCTTGGCATACAGCAGGCACTCAAGTATTCCCTGAAAGAATGGATGCTTGGCTATAGCCATTATCATTTTCTTAAATTTTTTTTTTTTTTTTGTAGAGACAGAGTCTCACTTTATCACTCTGGGTAGAGTGCCGTGGCGTCACACTGCTCACAGCAACCTCCAGCTCTTGGGCTTAAGCGATTCTCTTGCCTCAGCCTCCCTAGTAGCTGGGACTAC
>CAUYON010101831.1:0-20252 GCA_963573935.1 Arctocebus calabarensis | reverse complement strand
GTGGCCCCCACGCATTTCTGGTGTTTTGAGTAAACACGGCAATACAGGTTCCAGTGACCTCATAGCAGCAGAACTGACAAGAGGGCAAAATGCAGCGCCGAGGCATTTTGCCCTGAGAAGCACCCCGAGATTGGCACCGACCTCCAGCAGCTGCGTGATAGGGGTTGTAAGAAGTCTACAACCCGCTACATGTCTCTTTTCAGGGAGAATCAGGAAAATGGATGTGTCCCAAGTGGTTCTCTGCATTTCTGTTCCCATCTGTCCACGTTCCCTCCCTCCGCCTGCTCTAGCACCACACAGGAGCCGGATGGCTGCCCTGACAGGTCGCGTTTCAGCAAGGAGGGTGGATGGGAACGTCCTCACCGTCTGCCCCTCTCAGCTCCGGCTGCTGATCATTCAGGTGCACGTGGAGGAAGTCCTTAATTCCGAGCAGCAGTTTGGCCCTGATGCTGCCTAAGAAATGGCTCAAGATCTTTTCAGTTTCAGAGGGAAGCAGAACCATCACGTTAGAAAGGGAGACGGCAACACCTAAGCATCGGATTTCATAGAGATGGGTTCGCTGAGACCGGCAATTGCTGTCTTAGAGCTCCCAGTCTGTGCCCGGCTTCCCCACAGTGCGGGAAGACCCGCGCACAGCACCTTCCTGCAGGCTTATCCCTACGGGCCTTTTGTGTGGGATATTGCTGATCCCCATGAGTTCCAGCTGAGGAATTTATGACGTGTTCCCCCTTGGGACCAGCCTCTGATCATTCATTTATTCATCCACCATTTATGAGACCCCAACTGTGAAAGATAACTAAGATACGGCCACTGTCCCCAAAGTCCTTAGTAAGGAGAAATCAGACATAAAATTTGAAAAATGCCACAAAATGCTATGGTATCAGGACAGATGTTTGTCTAAGGAACAGAGGGGACTCCAAGAAGAAAGAGGTACTCTCAGGAAGGGCACCGGCCACAGTCAGGAGCTCGGTGCCATCAGAGAGATATGGGCAGACCAGTTGGCCCATTGAAACCCCATTCTTAAGCAGACAGGACAAGGACGGGCCTGGGGAGAAGAGGTGGCAGCTGGGCATGGGCTGGCATGAGGAAGACCTCATTGGGGGGATGGCATTCCTCTAACCCATAAAGCACAAGACTTGGCCTCCTTACAATGAAGCTGTGATTCCCAGGTACGCCTTCTAGGAAGCCAATTTAAGGTTTAAATATTCGCAGAGTTGGGAGTTGCCTGGGAGATGCACTGCTCTCCGCCACCGCCTCATTAGTGTGTTTAGCCCCCATCTTAGCTGTGAAAATATAGATTTAAAAACATCAGGATACTTATTTAGTGCTGGGTTTAACCACGTACATACTCACTGGTTAAAGACTAAAAACACATCTTGCTGTCCACTGCTGCCTGCACTGAAGACCTCCCTGTTTCTCTCTCTTATTCTCCGCTTTCAAAGGTGGGCTACCTATTCCTGTGAAGGAGGGATTCTTATCATTATGGGATCGTTTCACTTGCTTTTTCTCCTCCTGGAGATTTCTCGTTTCCTTGTCTCTCAGTTTCAGATACCATCTCCTGGTCTCTCCCTGCAAACCCCACCTCTTAGATTCCCTGAAGCATTCCTTCCCTTGGAGGCATCAACCTGGATCCCTTATTCCTGGAGCCCTAAATTCCTGAGGGCTTCTCGGAAGAAGGTAAAGAGCTGTTTTGAGATACATCTCAAACACTGTAAAAGAGGGCGGCGTTCCTAATGTGGTCCTCAGAGAAGCAAGACGGTCCCTCTTCAAGTAGGGCAGTCACTGCCCCTTCTCTTTTTCCAGGGGCCACTCTTCCTTCTTCCCGGGTGTTCAGCTGGGGGAACATCCCTGGCTCCACGGATAGTGATCCCTACTCTAGGATAGGACTGACCAGCACTGGAAATTCCTTCCCCCTGGTCCACTGGCTGTTCTCGGTTTGGGAAGGTGACCCTGTTCTGGCCAATAGGCTTTAAAGGGAAGTTGGTGGGAAACATTCCAAGGAAAGGTAAGATTTTCTGACGAAGAGACTTGTGTTAGTTTCCCTGGGCTGCCATATTGAAGTCTGACAAACTGGGTGGCTTACAACTACAGAAATGTATTCTCTCACAGTTCCGAAGGCCCGAAGTCTGAAATGAGGTGATGGCAGGGCCCTTCCCTCTGAAAGCTGTAGGGGGAAATCCTTCCCCGTCTCTCCCAGCTTCTGATGGTTGCCAGTGAAAGGGTTTGGATGATGCTACCCCTAAAATGTGCTACTCTGGCATATGGATTATTTTGAGCTGAAGGCAACGGAGAAAAAAAAAGATAGGATGAGGTCTCTGATCTCCCCATCTACCCCAAAACAGAACCTTTGTGAGAGTGTCCCCTTCCATTTCCTGTGTCACTAAGGGATACCGACCTTATCCCGGGACACAAGACATCATCTGGGAGGAATTGACAAAACAAACCTTATTTATTTATTTATTTTTTTGTAGAGATGACCCTCAGTAGAGTGCTGTGGCGTCACACAGCTCACAGCAACCTCCGACTCCTGGGCTTAGGCGATTCTCTTGCCTCAGCCTCCCGAGTAGCTGGGACTACAGGCGCCCGCCACAACACCCGGCTATTTTTCTGTTTTGCAGTTCAGCTGAGGCCAGGTTTGAACCTGCCACCTTCAGTATATGGGGCTGGCGCCCTACTCCATGAGCCACAGGCACCGCCTCAAAACAAACCTTATTAACTAGCCTTTATCTGCCACTCATTTCTTCGTGTATTTGCTGTCCTACAATTTGCTGCCCCAAGTCAGTTTCCTGTGTCTTGTCCCTTCTCTACATAACTGTTCTTTGCTAAATGATATGTAAGTTCTAACCACCCCTTTAGACTTACTCATCACTGAATCCTCCTGTGTGTGTGTGTGTGATGCATGTATTAATGAACTTCTGTTCATTTTTCTCTTGCTAACCTGTCTCCTGTCAGTCTAATATGCAGGGCCCAGCCTGAGGGCCTAAGATGAGTTTCCCTCTCCCATACCAGCAATCCTCATTCCTTGGCTTGCAGCCTCATCACTCCAGCATCTGCCTCTGCACAGAGCCGTCTTCCCTCTGTGCCTGTCTGTGCCTTCACATCACAGCCTCCTCTTGTGTCTGTCCCGGTTTCCTGCTCTTACAAGGGCATCCATTGGATTAGGGCCCACTGTAATTCAGTAAGACCTAATATTAACTGGCTATGTTTGCAGAGACCCTATTCCCAAATAAAGTCACATTCATGGGTATCTGGTATCAGGACATCAGCATAGCACTTTGGGGGACATAATTCAACCCATATTAAGGTCTTTTGCCTTTTTAATCTGCCTGGAGGTGATGTAGCATCTTGTGACTGTGAGGCTACAAGCACGAGGCCTTGAAGTCTACAAGCTAAAGCCAGTGGAAAGGGGAGCTGGGGGAAAACTCAGAGTCTGACAGCATCACTGCATGGCGGAGGGACGGCCAGTAACCACCACCCTCCAGACTGCTTGACATGTGAGAAAAATAACTCCAAGTTATTCAGGCCCCTGCCAGGTTGTTTTATAGCCAAAAACATTCTAAGGATACCTCACATTTTCCCTAGTTTATAATAAAATTAGAAAAATAAGATAATAAAATTTTTATAGATCTAGATTCATTAAATTTAAAGGACTGTTCTTTATTCTGAAAGTTCATCATTTCCACTTTTTTTTGTCTTAAAACATCCTTTATTTTATGAAGCAATGGTAATTGTAGATTGTCATTCTTGTGTGTGTGTGTGTGTGTGTGTGTCCTTGCTTGGCAAAGGAAGGAGGGAGGGACGGAGGGAGAAGGGAGAAGGAAAAGAATCAAGATGGCAGAAAGTTAGTTTTTCTCTAATTTTTTTTTAGAAACAGAGTCTCACTTCACCACCCTTGGACGCCACAGCACCCTCCAGCTCTTGGGCTTAGGCGACTCTCCTGCTTCAGCCTCCCAAGTAGCTGGGACTATAGGCGCCCACCACAACGCCCAGCTACTTTTTTGCTACAGTTTTGGTCAGGGCCGGGTTTGAACCTGCCACCCTCGGTATATGGGGTCGGCACCCTATTCGCTGAGCCACAAGTGCCGCCCAGTTTTTCTCTAAATTTTAAAACTTCTTTTTCTTAGCCCACGAAATGCAAAGACCAGTGATGAGACAAGAGTTGGTTGAACTTGCCTCGAAGGCCCAGAACCAGTGGTGTGCGGGGCCACTGGCAGCAGCTTCCAAGAGCAGATGGTTAAATTTCCAGGAAGCTACTTGGCATCACCTTGGTAGTCTGAAATCCAACCTGGTGGGAGTATTTGCATGGAAATGGAAATCGTCACATGCCATAAATCAAACCACCCCCTCCTCCCCAGCTGGTGGTTTTCCAGCACACCACTGTCTGGAACCTTCCTCTTGCAAGCAGCCAGAGGGTAATTATTCAGCAGGCAGAGTACCACTCACACCAACTCAAACACACATGAGATTGAAGTGAGCTTCACTTATTAATTTATAAACTTACGGTGAAAAAATATTCTTTCATTACTTATGTAATTATCTGATCGTCCATTTTCCTCAATAAAATATCGGTTCTGCGTCAGAAGGAAACCTGTCTGTGCTATTCGTGTGTTATCCCTACTGCCTAGCAGTGCACTGAGAGGTCAGGGGCCCCCAAATATACAAATATTCACCAGTGAGGGAAGTTTGTAGACAGAGGAGTCCCTGTCCTCAACATTCTGTGGTGGCTGAACAAGAATATGCAATTAATGAAAGCACTTTGTAATTTCAAGGATTAAAAATCACCAGGATGTGAGTTCTAAACAAGCCACTGTAGTGTATTCAGTAAAACACCAGTTCAATGAGTGGTGTAGAAATGTTAAAAAAAAAAAAAAAAGATTTTTTATTTTTTGAGACAGAGCCTCAAGCCGTCGCCGTGGGTAGAGTGCTGTGGCGTCACAGCTCACAGCAACCTCTGACTCCTGGGCTTAAGTGATTCTCTTGCCTCAGCCTCCCAAGTAGCTGGGACTACAGGCGCTTGCCACAATCCCTGGCTATTTTTTGGTTGTAGTTGTCATTGTTGTTTGGCAGGCCCCGGCTGGATTTGAACCCACCAGCTCTGGCGTATGTGGCTGGAGCCTTAGATACTTGAGCTACAGGCACCGAGCCAGAAAAGAAATGATTTTATAACCAATGCATTTGGGAAGTATTGGTTAACCCAAGTTAAATCAATTTCTTTATTGTTAAACCTCTCAGAGCCTTTAGTATGATGTTGATGAACTGGTGAATCTTCATTTTGAATATGGAATCTGTTTTTGAGGTGCATTACTTATAAGTGTTCTGCAGAGCGCATTTTAGGAAGTGCTAGCACTCTGCCATCTTAGATTTCTTAAAAGGGTTCTACTCTTTTCCTTGAGGGATGTATCTATCAGCGATTAAAGCAAAATATATTTAGGAATTTCAACCCTAGAAAGCAAGAGAGAGACAGTTCAGAAGTTTTCTGTGTACATTCTGTGACCTCTTGATCTACGTTGAATCATTATAACATGAATGCTTACCTATTATAATTTTATACCTGAATTATAGGTAGTCTACTTTTCCTGAATTGGCAGAAGTCCACTTCCTAATGGGGGGGTATAACACTCTCAAGATTCAGATATGTTACTTAATCAAGCTGTTAATTTTCTTTATGTCACCTCTTCCAAATGGCATAAAGAGTAGCAAACCATCCTTTCAATCATCAGCAGAAAGAAAGAAGACACCCCTGCAGCCCAAACCATTCTAATGTAACTTTTAGCTTTCAGGCAGAGTTAAACCTCATCCGTCCCAATGAGATGCTCCCTTTGCATTTTTAGTCTGGGGAGTGAAGAGCGGCACAAATTCGCTTGTTGATATGCCTCATTCTTTCACAGCCTATGGGCAGGTAGATGTTTCTATTTTTACGGTAAAAGGGAGTGGGGCTCCTGGGCCAGTCTGGGTTCAAGTTCTAGCTCTGCCATTACTAGGTATGCATCCTTGTAAAAGCTCCTTAAGCCTCAGTTTTCCTCAACCGTGCAATGAGAATAACAGCAATAATATCCTCTTCCCAAGTTACTGAAAGTCTTTTAAAAAGGACAATAGGTGTAAAGCACTATTGAACACAGCATTGTGACTCTTCCTCGCCGTACCACAGGTCTGCTGCTTCCTCTCTGCTAAACACATTTGAATCCTTCCAAGTCCTGTCTTTCTCATCCAACCAATTCTCATAAACAACCGTTCCTCCTCCTCACTGGGAGGATGGCCCAGTCATTTCAGATGCTCTGGCCCATCTTCAAGTTTCATTGGCTCTCTTTGGTTTTCAGTCTTCACACAGCCTCAGGCCTCTGAACAATGCCTGCTTAGAGAAATAGAACTATGTGTGACTTCAAAATGACATTGAACTGTTCTTGGAAAGGTTTGTGAAGCCTTCGGCCTTTCCATTAGCAGTGGGCGTGGACTGTTATTAGTATCCAGTCTGTACTGATCTTGTTGCGTTTAGTTCTGATTTCAAAGGAGGGAAATTACAGGACATTTCTTGCGACAATAGAAGGGTTGTGCTGGCCGGGAATAAAGTGTGGTTCTCTGTGTAGTACTGACAAAACCTGGAGGTGTTTTGCATTTTTTTTTTTTTCTGTAGAATGGATAAATAAGACAGAAAAAAAAAGTTCTAGATTAAAAAATTTAGAAATCCAGAATCCTTTCTCATAAAGAATCAAAAAATTCTAGGCTTAATCAAAAAATACAGTTGAAAATACCTCCACTAACCAAAACCCAACTTTCTGGAGCTCTGATGTAAGCAGATTACATATAATCTAATGTACAGAGGATCCAAAAAAAATGTTTAAGAAAGGAAAAACTATGTGGCAGAGTTCAAATGGGCCTTGGAGTAAGACTAAACTAGTTTCAAACCCTGCAGCTTCTGAGCTCTGGGACCTTGGATAAATGTCTTGGCCTCTCTGAATCTCAATTTCCCCATTTATAAAATAGGAATAATATTTACTACACAAAAAAATATGGACAATAGCTCACATCAGAGGTGATGAGTATGAACTAGTAAAATACGAGATTGAAATTAAACTAGGTGTTGCCTAAAGCTCACGGTGTACGCAAATTAAGTTGAGCAATCTTTTTAGGTTGACCAAATGTTCTAAAACTGGATCATGGTGGGGCTACAACCACTTGAAAATTTACTCAAATTCATTTAAGTGTACCCTTGAGGTGGGGAATTTCATGATTTGTAAATTATACCTCAATAAAGCTGTGAAAAAAATTAAAAAAAAAAAGAAAAAAGAAAGGAAAAACTGTATTAATATTGTAATACTCAGTATATACTAGTAACAAAAGATGAATCCAAGTTAAGCTGAGCTGCTTGTAATTGCAGAAGTCGAATGTGACTTAAGTATTAAAAATTTAATACAGTTTTTTTCCTCTCTTAAAATGTATATGCATTTTTTGGTACCCTCTGTATGTGTATATGTCAGGAGAGACTATCAGAAAATTAGCAAACCTCAGCGATTTCTCAAAAAATCAACTGCTAAGGTGTGCCCAATGTCTTAATCTCTTAAACACCTAACACTGCACTAGAATTTAATCTCAGTGGAGGAAGAGACTTGTCTGTTTCTGCTCTGCTAGACTCGCAGTCCCTAGAAGAGAACCTGGCACAGAGTGGGCGTTCAGTCAACATTTGTTGAATGGACTGATGAGTACATGATTGAAAGGAATGTGTTTGGTACTGGAAAGATTAGAAGTGATGTTCGCAGTGACGAAGTGGAGGCCTGGTGAAGCCTGTAATCCTCAACAAGGGTCGTGTCGCAGTGGACCTCTCCAAGCAAAGCAGTTGACTTGTGAAGTATTTAGAAAGATGCTAACAGAACATGGCTTTTAAAAAGTAGGTTGATTAACCAGAAATGCTTCATCAGAATGATCCACACTTCCAATTAACTGAAGCTTTGAATTTAAATGATACAGAAGGAGACTCTGAGATGCAAGATTATGGCAGCACTGCAAATCTGGCATTGGATAGTAAAGCCTCGCGGAACTCTCTCCCTCTGCTCACATTCCCAGGTGTTTGCTGAGCGTCTATGGTCCCTTGTGTCATCTTTGGGAACAGACCTCCCCAATTAAAACTTCAGATTAGTTTCCTTGATTGAAATCAAATAACTTTGGTACAGGAGGTCTTATATCCGCCTCTCAGAGACTGAGAAGATCAGAGGCAGAGGTGCAGAGCGGCGGTTCAGGTTTCAATTGTGGTTGCAACCTCACAGTACATAATTGGGCATTTAACAAAGCAAATTCCGGCAATGTCTCCCTCCGCGATTTGTATCACCTAGGTACAAATTTATATAATTAACCCTTTTAACTTTTCAAAATGAAAAAATGATGGCTGCCTCAGGGGCTCTTACATAAAAGGAAACACATTTTTATACATTCTGCTGCATTTGAGGGACCTTCCCCATTTTCTATGCTTTTTTTTTGAGACAGAGCCTCAAGCTGTCACCCTGGGTAGAGTGCTATGGCATCACAGTTCACAGCAACCTCCAATTCCTGGGTTCAAGCGAGTCTTCTCCCTCTGCCTCCCAAGTAGCTGGGACCACAGGCACCGAATATGGACAGATCTATTTGCACAGGAGACTTTAAGGTCCTGGGCAAGGGGGGAGGCCGGCCATTTTTTGGTTGCAGCCGTCATTGTTGTTTGGCGGGCCCAGGCTGGATTCGAACTCTCCAGCTCAGGTGTATGTGGCTGGCGCCTTAGCCTGTTGAGCTACGGGTGCCGAGCCTTCCTTTTTTCTTTATTTTTTGAGATAGTGTTAAGAGCAATATGGGATATTGGGCTGTTGCAGTCCATTTGAAACATAAACCCCATGTTATCCGACCTGATTGCCCCAGGAAATTTTCTATGGCCACATTCCACTGTCTTAAGGAGTAACCTGGCATTTCCCCCCTCCCCCAACTGTCCCTCTTCACCTCGGGGACTCCCATGTAACACTGCGCTTCAGCCATATGCCTCGCTGGCTGTGCTCACTGGTGTTTTTTCTGTCTGCCGTTTGATGTCCCGCCACTGCCAGCCACCCCCATTTGAGGTGAGGACACTGGTGTCCGTGCCTGAGGGGCCATATTTCAGGGTCTGAGTGTGATGCCGGGTTTAGCACAGAGGGTGGAGAAAGGTCCTCTCTCCGGCTCCCTGCTACCCTTGCTCACATGGGCCCCTCGGGGGATCTGCACTCCACAGTCCTTTCTATTCTCCCAGCTTGTGACCTCCCCCTTGCCCAGGACCTTAAAGTCTCCCGTGCAAATCGATCTGTCCGTATTCGGTGCTCCTTCCTTCCCCGGAGTGTCCGACTGGAAACATCCCCTCAGCTCCTAGCTGCCGTGCCCTGCCCGACCTGCAGGCTGGGCCAAGGCATCAGTGGGCAGGTGCTCAGGCCTCACCTTTCCTCCCTCTGAGCCGCTCTCCCCAACCAACTCCTCTCTCTGCACGGGGCTCAAAGCAGAAGCCTCCAGGTACATCAAAGGGTAAGGAGGAGCTTACCGTGGGGGAGGGATGGGGTGAGTGTGCACACTAGTGTCAGCCACACACTCTCCACATAAATGGCACCCTCCTGCTGCTCCAATGATAAAACCTCACCCCTCAGCCGCGCACCCAGGGGGATTCCCTTCAGGGCACCACTGAGGGAGGCCCTCCCTGCCAGCCCATGCGGGGCTTGGAGTTAGTCATCCTTGCTGGGTTTCCTCACTTGTTCCCTTGGAACTGGGGAGCTTCCCTGGTCCCCGCCACGGCCAGCATAGCCAGGATGAAACCTTAGCTAAGCGCCTCACGCCTGCTCTCAGTCACCAGGACGCAGCTGATACCCACCTGGGACGGCTCATACCTCAGGGATTACGGCTCGGATCATACCTAAGGGATTGGTTCTTTTGTTTTTCTCTCCTCTACTTTTTCTTTACTCAGCCACAATTGTGTCTTTTTGCTATCCACATTGGAGATAGCTTTGAATTTTCTTTTTTTACAGGGTCTGGCTCTGTCACCATAGCTAGAGGGCAGTGGCATCATCCTAGCTCACAGCAACCTCAAACTCCTGGGTGCCTGCGACTCTCTTGCCTCAGCCTCCTGAGTAGCTGGGATTAAAGGTGTGCACCGCAATACCTGATTGATTTTTCTGTAGAGAAAGGGTCTCGTTCTTGCTCAGGCTAGTCTTGAACTCCTGACTTCAAACAATCCTTCTGCCTTAGCCTCCCAGATTGCTAGGATTATAGTCTTTGACTTTTTTTTGAGAGACCGAGTCTTATTTTGTTACCCTCGGTATAGTGCCGTGGCGTCATACCTCACAACTACCTTAAACTCTTGGGCTCAAGCAATTCTCTTGCCTCTCCCAATTGGCTGGGACTATAGATGCCTGCCCCAACTCTCGGCTGTTTTTAGAGATGAGGTCTCACTCTGGTCTCCAACCTGTGAGCTCAGGCAATCCACCGGCCTCAGCCTCCCAGAGGGCTAGGATTACAGGTGTGAGCCACCACAGCCGGCAGAAACACTTTGATTATTTATTTATCGCCACACACACTTTTAAACTCCCTTCCCTGCCAAAAACAAATGATGGTGTAAAAGGAGCATTTTTGAGGTTTGAGCAAAGTAATACACAGCAGAACCTATAGGAAAAGCTTCATTTAACTTTTTCAAGCTTTTAAGTAACCCCTGAAACCATTCAATGTCACCAATGTCATAATAAAGGAATCTTTGCCAACATTCATCTACAAAGCTGCTTTTAAAAAAGGCAATCCTTTCTCCTTGGCCAACCTTCACACATGTTACCAGATGGTTTGTCTGTAATCTCCCCAAGAAAGCCAAGTACAAAGCTGTAGGAAAGTCTAACTAAATGGCAACGCACATCTCCAGTCGTTTCATTGCCTGCATGCTCATTAATAGCCAGCCTGCTAGTGGCTTAAACAGCTGGGCCAACTCCTAATGGAAAGTGGGGTAGTGGAGGGGCCGATCCAGCAAGATCGTTGGTGTTGGTGCTACAGGGGTCTTAGTTTTCTCAATGTCTTTGAGACTTGCATCATGCAAGGTGGCATACTGGTTCCCCACGTGCAGCAGGAGCCGGTGCACCCTCGGGTGCTGGTTTTCATCGACCTCCGCTCCAGGGCGACCATAATCTTCCACTTGGGGGTACTTCACGATCTTGGATACCCATTTGGCCCGGGTGTTGTAGTAGGTGGAGAAGCGACGTAGACAGGAGGCCGCTGTGCTCTCCACGGTCCACAGTGGGTCCACGGTGTCCTCCTGAATAGACACTGGGAAATTGTTGCCATCCTCCGCCTTGGGGATGAGCAGCTGTACCCACATCCGGACTGTGTTGCATTTCTCTCTCTGCAGCTCGGTCTCAGGTGTGACCGGCTCAAGTAGCTCCACCAGGTCCTGGTTGCTCCGCCGCAGCTGTCCCTCCCGACCTTGACTGAGGACTGGGTCTGGAGAGGGCAGGTCCCGGTTGGGCCCATCCCCCGCGGAGTCTGGGGCGGAAGGGGCTCCGGCCGCACCGAACGGATTCTGGGCAGGTCCTGCAGACGGAGCTCTTGGACTCGGCTATCCGGCTCCGACAGCTTTGGAGGGAAGAAGGTGGACACCAGATCCTCGGCCTCCTGTGCGATCCGGGCCCGGAATGAGTCTATTTTCCCTGCATGTCCTGTTCTAGCTGCAGCCGGGAAGCCCTGGCCTCCGGAGGCGTCGACAAAACCGGGGTCTCTCGCCTAAGCTGCCCGCGCTTGGGCCCCACCGCGGCCACCAACTCCCAACAGACCACCCCGGAAATCGAAACACTTTAATTATTAAAGAACAACAACAACAAAGTTAAATCTCGGATGTGCAAAAGCGTATATCATTTTTTTTTTTAAATTCTTTTATAAAATGGCCACATTCATTCCAATTAGTCAAGGCTTTGAAAAGGTAAACGCTGGAGGAGATGAGGCTGTAAGAGCAAAGGGACCCAGGCACATCAATGCGAGGGTGGAGCTCGCCAGAGAGCAGCGGCCCAGGGCACTGAGGAAGCCAAGCCTGGACGGCACCTGGAGTGGGCGCGGGTTCAAGCGCTTACTTGGGTCCCCATAACACGGATTGAGCTTGTTTATTCTGCTGGTCATCACGCAGGTACTTTCTCATATATATTTATTCTAATTTGTCTCTATAAGAAGACTCATCACTGTATCTGCTGCTTTCCACAGAAGGGTTCCCCAGCTTTTTCAAACATAGGAAAAACCTGAGAAGTATTTGTGAGGTGCTTATGATCATTTTTAAAAAAGATCTAAAAATCTTCCCTTTTAGATTCATACTTAAACAATCGATGAAGATAATACCTCTTAGTTGGGCACTATAATTTTTCTCGGGCACCTCAGAGATTAAATAATAGCCTAAAATCAGTGATGATCATCTGCTTTGGCAGGATGGCTCAAATTCTATTATAAATATCATACACATTCTTTTTTTTCACTGTACTATGTTCAAGGGGGAAGAAAAAATAGGTGTTATATACAAAGCTAAAGAGATAATAAATGATTTTGACCTTCCCAAACGTTGCTCGAAGTTGTATATTAACTTTTGGGGGAACCTACTACTTTTCTGGTTATTGGTTTTTTTTTTTTCCTCTACTACCTGCTGTACTTTACGCCATCTGATTTAATGCCTGCAGAATCCTTCTGTGACACTTGCTCTGTCTCTGATGTGGCTTCCCTCAGTCACAAATGGAAAGGAAACCTGAGTATCCTCTCACTTTACTCTCTCAGTTCTTTTCCTTCTCGTTATTACCTTGTCTTCCCTATTGCCTCTTTCAACAATTTTCACCCCCAAAACTGCCCCACAAACGCATAGATACATTTTAGTACCTTCTCAGCATTGTCTGTTTCAAAACGGTGTCTCTTTGTCACCTTTTGAGACAGAGTCTCATTCTGTTGCCCAGGCTAGAGTGTCACAGCGTCATCATTGCTCACTGTAACCGCAAACTCCTGGGCTCAAGTGATCCTTCTGTTTCAGCCTTCTGAGTAGGTGGGACTACAGGTGCATGCCACGATGCCCAGCTTATTATTATTATTATCTTTTTAGTAGAGATGTGGTCTTGATCTTGCTTGGGCTGTTCTCGAATTCCTGAGCTCAAACAATCCTCCCACTTCTCCTCCCAGAGCGCTGGGATTACAGGTTGTGAGTCCTGTCACTTTCTTAACCCTTCTCCTCTCCCCCAGAAACATTTGTTTCCTCTGGGCAGCTGATCTGAGCGTGCTCTCAGGAGACAGCTCTTCAACAGCACCAGGAAAGGGAGGAGGCCGGTGCGGTCCTGTGCCAGGCCTCGTCTTTCACAGACCCCTAATGAGCACTCCACTGCAAGGCACTGCTACCCCCATTTTACAGGACTGGGGACAGAGTTTGCCCAAGTTCACAAAGCCAGGAAACACAGAAATGAGATTTATACCCAGGTCAAAGTTCTTGCTCTTTCACTATGAACCACAAAGTTCCTGCTGCCTCTATCACATTCAAGATCAGTCGAGCACTCATGTAGTTCTTTCATCAGGATCACAGTTTATTCAACCAGTTTTATATGCTGCGACTCCCAGAAACTCCCTTTAGGATAATCACCATGCAGCTTTCTGTATTTTATGTCTTTTTTTTTCTTTTAATTGAGTCAGAGTCTCACTTTGTCACCCTCAGTAGAGTGCTATAGCATCGTAGTTCATAGCAACCTCAAACTCTTGGGCTCAAGCAATTCTCTTGCCTCAGCCTCCCAAGTAGCTGGGACTACAGGCACCTGCTCCAATGCCTAGCTTTGTTGTTATTGTTGTTGTCTGTTTAGCAGGCCCTAGCCTGGTTTGAACCCACCAGCCCCAGAACATGTGGCCGGCACCCTAACCACTGAGCTACGGGCGCCAAGCCCATTTTATGCCTTATGTTTAAGATAAACTATACATACTTGCCTGGAATGCCCTTCCCTTTCCCAGTCCTAAATCCATCCATTCTTCAAGGTTCACCCCGCTACCTTCCACAGGCCTTTTCTGACTCCTCTAGTTTCAGCTTTCCTCCTCCTGAACACTGGAGGACTTTGGGGAGAGATGCTCTGAGGGACCCAACTGCTGCTCCTCGCCCGAGCTGAGCCTGGAGGGTCAGGGCATAGCTCTGATCTGAGATATGTCAGACGGTGAATCTGGCAGCTGATACATAATGTCTGGCCTCTAGCTTGAATCAGAGCCTGGAGACCAGCTGCAGAGAGCCCTGAGACCAGTACGGGATTGGCTCTGAAGAGACCTGGGGCTCTGCAGTGGAGGGGAAACACACTAGCACATGCAGGTGTTCCTGGGAAGCTGGCTGGTCTCCTTGGTTCTAAGAAAAGTTAAACAACCTGCTCTATTCCTTGGCCTTTGCAGTTAAGGAGACTGCCGGGATGGAGAGAAGCTTCCTTCCCGTGCTCTGGAAAGGATCCTGCACACCACTGAACTTGCTGGACGCCTCCTATCTACCTGGTAGAACCAGCTAGCTCGTACCACTGTTGGCTTAACCTTCCTAATGCCATGACCCTTTAATACAGTTCCCTATGTGGTGATGACCCCCAACCATAAAATTACTTTCGTTGCTACTTCATTGAAGGCACCGCGAGATTGGCGGGTTCAACCTCAGATCAGGCCAGCAAAAAAAAAAAAAAAATACTGAGGCGTTGTGGCGGGCAACTATAGTCCCAGCTACTTGGGAGGCTGAGGTAAGAGAATTGCTTAAACCCAAGAGTTGGAGGTTGCTGTGAGCTGTGACGCCACTGCACTCTACTGAGGGTGACATAGTGACACTCTATTTCAAAACAAACAAACAAACAAAAAAAGAAAGCCTACAGGTGGCTGTGATGCATATGACAGTTTGAGTAGCTGTGCTACTGGAAGCACAGTCCAGGGACTAACAGGACATCACCTATTAAGACTTGCTAGAAATGCAAACATTCAGGCTATACTCCAGGTCTTCTGTGTTTGACTCTAGAGTTTAAAAAGACCCCCAGGTAATCCCATACACACAGTAAAGTTTGGGAAGCACTAATCTAGAGGATGAACGCCCTGAAGCTATCAAGTGCCTGGAAGAAGGATAAAATAACATAATCTTCACAGCAAGAGCTCCTAGCAAGGCCGAATGGCTGGAGGGGAGAGGCATCAGCTTGAACTGCTTGAATAAAAATGAAGTCAAGGGCATCACTTATAACACTTAACCCCTCCCACTCCCCCACCCCTCTACTCCCCGGGTGGTGCCTATGGCTCATCCAGTAGGGCACCAGCCCCACATACCAAAGGTGGCGGGTTCAAACCTGGTCTCAGCTAAACTGCAAAACAGAAAAATAGACGGGCACTGTAGTCCCAGCTACTCAGGAGGCTGAGGCAAGAGAATCGCCTAAGCCCAGGAGTGGAAGGTTGCTGTGAGCTGTGTGACGCCACAGAAAGTGAGACTCTGTCTCAAAACAAACAAACAAACAAACAAACAAACAAAAACAACTAAGATTAAAACCAAAACAACAGGGTGGAGCCTGTGGCTCAGTGAGTAGGGTGCTAGCCCCATAAACAGAGGATGGCAGGTTCAAACCCAGCCCCGGGTAAACTGCCACAAAAAAAATAGTCAGGCACTGTGGCAGGTACCTGTAGTCCCAGCTACTGGGGAGGCTGAAGCAAGAGAATCGCCTAAGCCCAAGAACTGGAGGTTGCTGTGAGCTGTGGAGCCAAGGTACTCTACCCCAGGTGACAAAGTGAGACTCTGTCTCTAAAAGAAAAAAAAAAATTAAAAAAACAATAATAAAAGAATTGAACAATAAGCAAAAGCCACCTATGATTTTTATTTTTTTATTTGTTTATTTTTGAGACAGATTCTATGTTGCCCTTGGTAGAATGCTATGGCATCACAGCTCACAGCAACCTCAAACTCTTGGACTTAAACGATTCTCTTTCCTCAGCCTCCCAAGTAGCTGAGACTACAGGTGCCTGCCACAATGCCTGGCTATTTTTGTGGTTGTTGTTGTAGTTGTCATTGTTGTTTTGGCAGGCCCCCGCTGATTTTGAACCCGCCAGCCCAGGTGGATGTGGTTGGCGCCCTAGCCGCTGAGCTATAGGCGCTGAGCCACCACCTATGATTTTCTTTTCCTTTTTTTTTTTTTTGAGACAGAATCTCACTTTGTCACCCTCAGTAGAGTGCCATGGCATCACAGCTCACAGCTACCTTGGGCTAGGGCGATTCTCTTGCCTCAGCCTCCTGAGTGCCTGAGACTACAGGTGCCTGCCACAACGCCCGACTATTTTTGTTGCAGTTGCCACTGCTGTTTTAGCTGGCCAGGGCCAGGTTTGAACCCATCACCCTTGGTATATGGGGCCAGCGCCCTACCCACTGAGCCACAGGTGCCGTCCCACCTATGATTTTTAAACTAAACAAGTGTGTAGGCAAATTGAAGAGGATGATTATGGTATGGTTCAAATGAATGGCCTGGAAGCCAAGCTGGGACCACAGGCGCCCGCCACAACGCCCATTGAAAGAAGCATTTCAAAATAATGAACAAAAATTCAAAGAGGTAGAAGTTATAAAGCGAAAAGATAAGGGACTTAGAAGACAGATCCAAGAGACTGACATGTAAATATTAGAAAAACAGACTGAGGAGGGGCAAAGTTAATTACAAATTAGAGTTCCCTGGGTCAGCAGGAGATACACTACCTAGCTCCACACACTTAAGACATATTCTGGAAGGATTTCTGAACTCTAAGGATAAGAAAAAATCTTACAAATTTAGAGACAGAGAAAATATGTGTGTGTGTGTGCATATGTGTATATATAACATATAAGAAGAATAAGGAGAAGCAGCATCAGCAGAATGATATAAGACTCTATCACCTACAACTCAGGAACCCAATAAAAATTAATAATATCAGAAAGTAAAACTGCAACCCAAGAATTTTATATATAGGGGCAAGATATTATTATTCATTTGTTAAAAGGAAAAGAATATATTTGAGGCCATGCAGGAATTGGGAGAAAAGATATCCTCCTATTGCAGCTCAGGAAAATCAAATTAGAGTAGAAGATGAAGAAGAAAGTGCAGTTAAGTATAGCTAAATTCAAAGAGATGCCAAGAGAGTGAGAGGACACGATACAAGAGCTAAACAAGTCATCTCCAACCAGGGCCATTTGCTGCTAGGGAAATCTAACAATGGCCTGGAGCCCAAAGTATTACGCCATAGCATCAAAGCGGATGCGTTTGGGAGCAAAATGGATCAAAGGTAACCTGGCAGGAAGAATGAAGAAGAACGGGAATAGTGAGAGAAGAGTGATTTGGTTGGGAGGAAATAGTATGTAGATTTCACATGAAAGTCTAGAAGCTTGTGTGTGATGAGAAAGAAAAGGTAACTAACTACCAGGGGAGCGGAAGAGTTCAGTAGAGCTTCCTATGACCAGGAAGAATGGGAAATGGGGAATGCAGAGGAGCTTCAGCAAACCAGCAAAAATAAAGCGGAAACACAAAGTAAGAGCAAGAGTAAACATTAAATAAGACAGAATGAAAACAATAGCTGTTCTATATGTGTAATACGAATGGGCTGTAAAACAGAGACATAAGATGACAAATGACCCAGTAATAAAAGTAACTTTATTTTTTTTAATGTTTAAAACAAAAAGTGCATTTTGTTTCCAGCTACCGAGGCACGAGGATCCGGAGCCTTAACCCAGCTGGAAAATGCGGCCTTTGACTGAAGAGGAAACCCGGGTCATGTTTGAGAAGATCGCGAAATACATCGGGAGAACCTGCAGCTTCTGCTGGACAGGCCGGACGGCACCTGCTGTTTCTGGCTGCACAGTGACCCCGGACGGCACCTGCTGTTTCTGGCTGCACAGTGACCGGGTGTACTACGTGAGCGAGAAGATTCTGAAACTGGCCGCCAGTATCTCAGGAGAGAAGCTGGTGTCTCTGGGGACCTGCTTCAGAAAATTCACCAAGACCCACAGGTTTCAGCTGCACGTCACGGCTCTGGATTACCTTGCACCCTATGCCAAGTGTGGATAAAGCCTGGAGCAGAGCAGTCCTTCCTATATGGGAACCATGTGTTGAAATTTGGTTTGGGTCGAATCACTGAAATTACTTCTCAGTACCAGGGAGTGGTGCTGTACATCCCTTTGGGTTTGGGGGTGGCAGCAAAATCAACACAAGACTGCAGGAAAGTAGACCCAATGGCGATTGTGGTATTTCATCAAGCAGACATTGGGGAATATGTGCGACATGAAGAGACGTTAACTTAAAAAGAAGTCATTGCAAGGGCTTTACAGCTGGGCTATGTGGAAGGGCCAAGCTTTGTTTCCTGTGTTTGTGAAGACTCCACCATCATGTTGAATTTTGTCAATACTGTGACATCTAGAGGGACTTCTTAGGTTAATATTCTATCACTGACAATGCAAGCTAGATTCTTATATAGAAATGGCTCAAAATAGGGTTTCAGATCTCGTGTTTGTGACTAGTATACTCTGTTTAATATATATTGGAATCAGTGGGCTTCTTGTTCTGAGTAACAGACTCTGAATCTTTGGAACTGAGGACAACAACAGCTTATTATTGTTATCTGTGATAACACTTTGTTTTCTAAACTTCTGATAAGAACACAGTGGATTTTCTATGTCATTTATTAATATCATGAAAGGTAGATATTGCCATATCTGACTAGTAGGAAATATTTGTTATTTTACAAATGGAAATTTTTTTTTTTTTGAGACAGAGCCTCAAGCTGTCACCCTGGACAGAGTGAAATATTTGTTATTTTACAAATGGAAATTTTTTTTTTTTTTTGAGACAGAGCCTCAAGCTGTCACCCTGGACAGAGTGCTGTGGTATCATAGCTCACAGCAACCTCCAATTCCTGGGCTCAAGAGTCTGCTGCCTCCGCCTCCCAAGTAGCTGGGACCACGGGCGCCCGCCACAACGCCCAGCCATTTTTTTTGGTTGCAGCCATCATTGTTGTTTGGCGGGCCCAGGCTGGATTCGAACCTGCCAGCTCAGGTGTACGTGGCTGGCGCCTTAGCCTGCTGAGGCACAGGCGCCGAGCCACAAATGGAAATTTTTTAAAAATACTAAGCAAGTCATCCAATTTTTTCTTTTCTTTTTCAGTTTTTAGCTGGGGCCAGGTTTGAACCTGCCACCTCTGATATATGGGGCTGGCGCCCTACTCCTTTGGGCCACAGGCACCGCCCACCTTTTTTTTTTTTTTTGAGACAGAGTCTCACTATGTCGCCCTCAGTAGAGTGGTATGACATCACAGCTCACAGCAACCTCAAACTTTTGGGCTTGAGCAATTCTCTTGCCTCAGCCTCCCAAGTAGCTGGGACTACAGGCGCCCACCACAACACCCAGCTAGTTTTCTTTTTTAGAGATGGGGTTTCACTCTTGCTCAGGCTGGTGCAAACTCCTGAGCTGAAGCAATCGACCTGTCTCAGCTTCCCAAGTGCTGGAATTACTGGCACGAGCCACCGTGCCTGGCCAATTCTTCCCTTTCCCCCCACTTTTTGTTTTGAGGCCGACTCTCAGTCGCCTTGGGGTTGAGTACCGTGGTGCTGCAGCTTACAACAACTTCAAACTCTTGGACTCCAGTGATCCTCTTGCCTCAGCCTTCGGAGTAGCTGGGACTACAGGCCCCACCACAATGCCTCACTATTTTTTCTACTTTTAGTAGAGATGGATCTGGCTGTTGCTCAGGCTGGTCTCTAACTCTTGAGCTCAAGGGATCTTTCCTCCTCGACCTCCCAGAGTGCAAGGATTACAGGCATGAGCCACCGTGCCTGCTGCATCCAGGTATTCTGTACATTAAATGCTATGTGATGTGGAAGAAAAATGGGTTCAGACCCCAGTTTTGCCACCTTACCAGTGTATGGGCTTGGATGAGTCACTGAGCTTTAATAAGCTTTATTTTCTTTTTCTGTTTTAAAAAACAATTATAAATATAGCTTTATCCATCTACCTAAAAATGATTTTTAGAATTGGAAATCTTGATTGTAAAGCATCAAGCATAGTGGCAGGGAAGTAAGGATAATGGCTGGGAAATGATATGTGTTACAAAAATGATTAGTTATTTTTATATTGCATATATTATGTATTCCCGTTACTAAGTATTGGCTTTTATGAGTATAATTTGCTTATGTAATCTTGCTTTTTACAAGTTGTTTTCTCAGTCTTCCTTTTCTTGGATGGGAAGACCCCAGACTAAAATGTTTTTTCTTCACTTTGATTTTTATCAAAAAT
>CAUYON010101830.1:0-22333 GCA_963573935.1 Arctocebus calabarensis | reverse complement strand
TGGCGGGACCACAACTATGGTGCATCTTACAAGGGTACATGTGAAATGTACTAAGTGTAGAATACAAATGTCTTAACACAAGAACTAAGAAAATGCCGTGAAGGCTATGTTAACCAGTTTGATGAAAATATTTCAAATTGTATATAAAACCAGCACATTGTACCTCATGATTGCATTAATGTATGCAGCTATGATTTAATTAAAAAATAAAACAAAAAATATGTGATACATATTGCTTTTTGTCCATATTTTACTGCTTTTTACAAGAAACGGGTAGGAAGAAAAGAAGAACTAAAGAGAAGGAGGAAAAAAATTGAGAAAAACACAGGGAGAAAAAAGAGGAGCTAGAAACTCTACTTTATTTTTTATTAAACTGAGCTAAAAATAACGAGAATGATTATTTTTGAATAGCTAAAATATACTATCAGTAGTGTGGCACTCTGGATTTATCATCTTAGATCACACATAGACACAAATACAAATATACCACTTCCCGAAGAGGAATATATTTTTCCCATTCACATAAAAAGTTTTCACTGAAATAAAATATTGATAAGCAGTTAATATAGTTGGGGGTGAAACTGGAACTCAATTCTGTGACTCCCAGATCTTTCCACTATACAACACTGAGTTTTTTCTTCTTATAAAATGATCTTAAACATATATACGTATCGTATGTTGTTCTTTAATAACTGGAATTTTTTTATTACTCTGCTTGCAAAAACATGCATCTATCACAGTACCTATTAGCTGAAAATAAAAGTGAAAGGCCATATTTAAGAGTGTTTGGCTATTTAATGTCAGTTTGTGTAAACATTTAGAAGTATACATCAGCTATGTTTGAATTATGTAACTGCAATAATGGAAAGTTCCCCCACTTTTATATAGAAAAACTTAAAATATGTCGATATTTTCAGGGGGAGAATTGAAATAAATAATATTCAACTAAATTATTAAGGACTTCATATTCAGTTATGTTCTGCAAACACTGAATGGTAGGAGGCTCTAAACCTATGTCCTTTTGGTTTTGGAGTAAAACAATATAAAAAAGTCAATCTTTCCCAATTCTGCAGCCACACATCTGACCAAACACCAAACTTAGGGATTATTTATAAAGTTCTCACTAGTAAATACAGCATTTCTAATATTTGAAAAGTTTTTGCTGGTAATGGTATATTTTATTTTCTATGATTACAGAAGTTAGCAACCTCTCCACCTCAGGCCAATTTACCAGAGAAAGCTTTGTGGAACATGGAAGAGATCATCAGCCTTTTAAAAACAGAAAAGGGAGATAGATGCTGGATGTGTGTATGAGACTACAAGTAGATATTATTCCGTAGAGCACTGGGGAAGAGCTGGACTAACCTGGGAACAAAACCTACTATGATCTCAAAAATACATGCCAAGGAGGAGTGAGGATGGGGCCAGGGTTAGCAGAATGTACACAAGTGGGCATTTGGCTCATATCGCAAATACATGCAGACTAATGTATCTTGAAAAGAGCTCTGGATACCTCTGTTTGGCCATAGGCATTATGGTTCAGTCTTCTAGAGGAGGTGAGAATTCAGGGTTCTGTTCTTCTCCAGTGAGTAAATGGTGTGCTAAGTTACCGAGGAAAGAGTTCATCTTGGTTGGGTCAACCTAATGGGAAGAATAAGACTGCCAGTGGGTCTACACACTTAAAACGTGATAGAATCTAGGCATGGAGCAAAAGGACTAATAATGGACTTGGGCTCAATGTACAGAATGATGCACTGGCCACAGGCATGGAACCTACCTACATGAATTGGGATAACTTAAATGGCTGGACAGGGCTGATCCTGCAGAAGTTTAAGGCTGATTGGAATGATTAGCAGGTGAGCTATGGACAATGTTCTGTGAAGAGAGTTTTACCATGAAGGAGGGAACAGAGTACAGTGCATAAGAGCAGGGATCCTGATGGTGATGGTGATAAAGGTGGTAGTATGTACCCCCAAAAGATGTCAAGAGGATTCAGTGTGAGTTATTTAAATGTGACAACATAAAAAAGTCAATCTTAGCATAGTTCGTGGTAAGGCCTATTAGTGTTTGTAAATAAAAGTGGAGGATGCCCTTTTGATTAGACTGCAGAGATACTCAAGTCTGAGGATTTGCACTAAGATGCACTAAGATGCAATCACGTTATTGATTTAGTTCAAAATAACTTTTTAAGATTGAAAATCCTTAAATTAAGCTTGTAAGTCAGGACATACCTCCTATTTTACATTCAAAGGGGGAAAAAAGAGTACAAGTTAGCTTTGGCTGAATAGTTAAACATTCTTCGAATCAATTTCTGAGACTTCCCTTGGTTTACTTTAGGATAAAAATTCACTTTTTCAAGGACAATGGGAAAGCTAGGTTTTAGGATGTCAACGGAACAAAAATTGTGTATGCAAGTAGAATGTTTGAAGAACACGGTCCAAGGGTGGTTTCAAAAATACCAAATCTTAACCACGTGGTGGCACCAAAGTGCTTTCAAAAATTCACCTGCCTGCTTTTATACATCTGTTGCACTGTTTTCCCTTCATCTATCACGTATAATAAGTAAAAGCTACAGAGCATTCTTCATCCTCTAAAAGGGAACAGGAAACCTGACAGTTAAGTTTCTCTTCGTAACAAATCCCAAATGTGCCATATCGATGGATTTCAAATTGGTATGAGATTAAGGCAGAGAATAAGAATAGATGGAAAACAGCCCTATTAAAATGTGCTACAAAAAAAAAATAAAAAAAAAATAAAATGTGCTACAATTTCAGAGATAATAATCTCTTAAAGAGGATGTGGTACATCTACCTGTACCAAAATATGCTGAATGTTTTGAAGAAATTCAAATTAGAATTATATAGGAATACTTGTAAGAAAAGGCAGTCTACTCTGCTAGCAGAAGCAAGGAGGCTGGACTATATTTTTGGCAGTAGGACTATAGGAAGCTTTTGGTATATTTTACATCAGCCTCACAGTTGCGTGGAGGGAACTCTTGGATCTACCTCATTGCATGTGTTGACATGTGTCCTTTGTGTAGAGAGCAAAGGTTTAAGATAACAGTGGTTGAGATAAACATAAGGAAAGCCAAAATAGAGACCGTGTTGACTGACAATAAGCCATAGGTTACTAGTATATTTTTCTAACTTTCACAGCTTAACCTCCCCCAGATTAAATATTTGGGTAAGTAAAGCATGGAAACTCATTATTTATCATTAGAGATTTGAATAAATTAGCCTAAAGCTATGATGTCAAAAGGGCATAACTTTTATATTTTATAAAAGGAGAGAAATTTATCTCTTCTAATTGGTCAAAAAAGGACACTGGGTAGGAGGAAGGAGCTATAATTACTTTCTTATTCAAGTCAACTGATTTCACAAAGGTAGTAAGTTCTAGGTTCTGCTCTCACACATAGTAGGCAAATGAATAGAAAATGAAAGGTAGGGAGGAATGTTATTAAAAAATAAACCATTTATAATAACTACAAATAAAATAAAATACCTAAGAATAAATGCAACAAAATAAGTGAAAGGTATTTATCATGAAAACTATAAAACATTAAAGAAACCAAGAAATTGAAGAGAACATAAAACATGGAATTATATTCATGCATTGGAAAAATCAATATTGTTAAAAGCAATCTACAGATCCAGTGCAATCCCCATCAAAATACTAATGACATTCTTCAGAGAAACAGAAAACATAATCCTAAAATTTATATGGAACTGCAAAAGATCCCCAGTAGCCAAAGACAGCCATTCCAAACAAAAGAACAAACCTCGAGGAATCATATTACTTCATTTCAAATTATACAACATATTTGTAACCAAAACAGAATGGTACTACATAAAAACAGACACATATAACAGTGGAACAAACTAGAGAACCTAGAAATTAATCCACACATGTACAGTGAAATTATCTTCCACAAAGGCACCAAGAACATAGTGGGGGAGGGAAGGAAGTCTCTTCAATAGATGAGGCTGAGAAAACTGAACATCGATAAGCAGAAGAATGAAACTAGGCCTTTATATCTTGTTATATACAAAAATAAAATGAATATGGATTAAATACTTAAAATCTAAAACCTGAAATTATGAAAGTACCAAAAGAAATCACCGGAGAAACAGTTTAGAGCAATGATCTGGGCAAAGACTTCATTAGCAATACCCACAAAGCACAGGCAACCAAAGCATATTGGTCAAATTGGGTTACATCAAGGTAAAGAGCTTCTGCACAGCAAAGGAAATAACAAAATGAAGAAACAATCATGTAATGGGAGAAAACATTTTTGAATTACCCATATGACAAGGGATCAAAAATAGAATATATAAGGAGCCCTAACATCCTAAAAGGAAAAGTAAATAATCTGATTAAAACATGGGCAAAGGATATAAATAGATATTTATCAAAATAAGACATATACAATGTTCAACAGGTATGTAAAATAATGTATGAGAAATGCAAACCAAAACCACAATGAGATGCTTTTATTAAAAAGACAGGCAATAATTAATTCTGGCAAGGATGTAGAGAAAGGAAAACTCTTGTGCTTTATTGGTGGGGATGTAAAGTTGTGCACCCACTGTGGAGAACAGTGTGGAGGTTCCTCAAATAACTTAAAACAGAACTGCCATATGACCCAGCAATCCCACTGCTGTGGGTATATCCAAACGAGAGGAATCAGTATAATGAAAAGATAGCTGACCTCTCTTGTTGACTGTAGCACTAGTCACAGTAGCCAAGATTTGAGATCAACACAAGTGTCCACCAGAGGATGAATGGATAAAGAAACTATGGTACGTATACACAATGGAATATAGTACAGACTGAAAAATGAATGAAATCCTGCCATTTTCAGCAAGATGGGTGGAACTGGAGAACATCAGATTAAGCGAAATAAGCCAAGCAGAGAAAGACAATTACTGCACGTTCTTGCTCACGTGTGGGAGCTAAATTGTAGAATAGGATGATGGTTGCCAGAAGCTAAGCAGAGTAGCCAGGAGGGGGGAAACAAAACAAAACTCAAACCAACCAACCAACCAAACAAACAAACAAACAAAACCTGAAAGGAGGATCCAGAGTAGGATGGTGAAGTTTCCTTAAGGTAAACTCAGAAAGAACATTTCCTGAGAGAGGGGATGTTTTAGCAGAGATCTTAATGATGCAACAGTGACTAACATAGACAATTAATTAAACCGTAATAACAACAACAACATAGCTGTAGCCCACAGTGCAAATGTCCATATATATCATAGTAAATATGATTTATTATTTAAGTTTTTCAAATTAAAGGCTTCACTTACTTTGTAGGCAGGTAGGTGAGGGGTCATTTTTTGGTTGTTTCTCTTCTGTGCCAATTTGGATGAGTTACTTCACTTTTCTTGCCTCTTCTCAGAGTGAGCAGAGTGGTAGCTCTCACCTTACAGCACAGTTGTGCAGCCAAATATGTTGTCATCCCTATGTCAAAGTCCTGTTTTCCCTCCCCCTTTCTGACTCTATATATTTTCTCAACTATATGTAGTAGTAGCCACACAATGTCACAGTTCTTCATTCATTCATCAGCTTATGCGAGATTATCCAGCATTATTAGCTTCTAATTATATGCTAGGTTTTCTGTTGGACGCTGTTGATGTAAGACAAATAAGACGCAGTACAAGCCTAAAAAGAATTTAGTTTAATGAGGGAAACAAAGAAAGAACTAAATTAGAATGTAATAATTACTATCAGAGTGACTCACACTGTGGGATAGAAAGATAGAAAAGAGACATCTGTTTCCCAAAGGTATTTAAAAGAAGAGTATAAGTTAATCTGATAAAGATTAAAGAAGAGAACTTTTAAAGTAGCAATAACTATAATAATGGTGATAATAATGACAAGCTCATATAAAGATACAATGGACAATGTGTCATGTGTTGGGGAGAATTATAGAATTACAGTTTTCTTCACTACCACCTGTCTCAGTTCTCCCTTTCCTATTTCACTGGACTTCTTACAATTTCTATATAATTTGCCAGACTCTGCCTCTTCAAGGTAGTTGTAATTGCAGTTCTTTATGCCTAGGATATCCATGCCTTCAACATCTCACACGGCTAAGTTCATCTTGTCCTTTAAGCATCAGCTTAAATTTCACTTTCTTAGAGAGACCTTCCCAGATCATGCAGTGCAAAGCACTCTCCCTCAACATTAATCTCACTGACAAATCTATTCTCTTAATTTTACTCATCACAGGCAGAGCTTATTTTGCTGACTTTAAAACATTTCTGTCTACTTGACTATAAGCTCAACTAGGATCAAGACGAAGTCTTTAAACTCAGTAGCTAGGCAGGAGTTCACATATATCATGTGCCAATAGCAGTTTTGTTATGGATGAATGAAAATGAGTGCAAGCAATAGAATAACTATAGAAGAGGATAACTAGAACAATGAAACCAAAGTCAGGAAATGCCATGCTAAAAGTTTGCACTTTTTTTTTTTTTTTTGGAGACAGAGTTTCACTCTGTCTTCTGGGTAGAGTGCCCAGCATCATAGCTGGCATGAGCTCACAGCAACCTCAAACTCTTGGGCTCAAGTGATTCTTCTGCCTCAGCCTCCTGAGTAGCTGGGACTACAGGCACCCGGCACAGTGCCCACCTAGTTTTTCTATTTTGAAAATAGAAACTGAGGTCTCAGTCTTGCTTGGGATGGTCTCAAACTCCTGAGCTCAAACAATTCACCCACTTAAGACCCCCAGAATGCTGGGATTACAGACATGGGCCACCGCACCTGTCCCGCATTGGCTCTTAAAGACTCTGAAAAACCCTTGAAGGATCTCAGTAGACAAATGACACCAATAATACATTTCTAGTAAAGAAAATCAATCTCATAACAATGTTAGAAATTGATTAGAATGAGAGCAATTGATTGGAATAAGAAAATTGAGGCAGGGTGTGGCTGAAGTGATTCAGGAGAGATATGTTGCTAAAACTTTGACTAAGTTAGTGCTTGTAAGGATGAAACAAAGAGATTCAGAGATTATTACAATTGAACAGAATGTGGTATCTGGCCTGAAATAAAGAGAGAATATGGAGAAGTCCAAAACAACTTCTAGATTTCTGTCTTGGGTGACAAAGTAGATAAAAATACAAGATTTATGTGGAAAAATGAAATGTAGGTATTGAATATTTTGAATTTGAAGTGATGACTGGTTATATTTCAGTTTGGAGCTGAGGGGTCAAGTGCCTATGACATCATGGCTGAGAAACTGTCATGGCTGTGCTCCATGGCTATTTGACAAAGAGGATGGGGACACACTCACTCAGAGCAGGGACACAGTGAGAAAGCTGAATGTGGTGAGAAAATCAAAAGGCAGAAGAAACCTTGGGAAACAGCATGATTTAAGAGGCAGGAGTAAAAGGAGAGCCTAGAGAGAAAGTGAAGTGTGACAAACTAGACAGTTATTCCAAAACCAAAAATAAATGGAGTTTGACAAACCAAGACAGGAAAAATGTTGAGAGGAAGAACACAATAGCATTATAACCTCAGTAGTTTAGGTTAAAGATAGATTTTGTTATTTAAGTTTCTAATCAGCTATACATAACAAAAGACTTGATTTTAAATGGCTTAAAACAGGGCTTATTTTCTCACTTAATAAACATAGAGGTTGCCAGTGGCTGGATTCCTCAACTCCCAGAGCAGAAGTCCAAGGAATTTTCCTGGGCTTTTCCTCATGCTACGAGAGGGAGGTGGCAGTTGGGCCTTGCATCTCTGTTTAAACCAAGAGATGGGACTGGTGGACATAGATCAAAGCCAGCTTCATGTTACCTACTTTAGTCCCACTAGTAGATTTTTAGGCAGAAACTCTCTCCAGGTAATTGTCCCATTAAAGGTGGGAAAGAAGGTGTTTAATTTTTCTATCATTTCTACTGAAGGTAGTCATCTGCTGCAACACTGAACACATTTTTGACTCCCCCCTTCTCTGTTTTTATTTTCCCTAGACATTGTAGAGCATTGGTATGTAGTAAACATAGGTTTGGGACAAAATATTATTCTCCCTGACTACCTTTCAGATCTGGGGCCATAATGTCTGTGTATCTCCAGTCTCCTTCCCTATAAAATGGAGATAACTAGTTATAAAATTAAATTTAGATAATATATAACACTTTTGCAAATGCTTCTACATAGTACTGAGATGTAAGTGGTATTCAGAATATGCTATTTGTATATACCCAATGGCATTTACGTTATTCTCTGGACCCATCTTCACTCTGCCAGCCATAATTTGGAAGCATCTTGAGGGAGGGAAACACATCTTAGACATATTTGCATATCTAAAATTTTCTACATTCTTTATACATTACAGGTACTTACTGTTACCTCAACTTGTTGCTGAATTTAATTAACGTACTGGTAATAACCAACAGCATTATGCAAATCATAGAACAGAAACATAAAACATCAAATCTAACACCTTTCCAATATAAACTGACATTTCAACAGGTTCTGCTTGATATTTACTTCTACTACCATGTTGTCAGTTTTCTCTGGATGGCAGAATCATATTCATCCCAACATGTGGCTTTATATTTAATGAGAAAAACAATTATGAAAGTAATTTAAAAAATCCCATCCTTATTCCTCTCAGACATTCCCAGATCAGGTTGGCATGGGTCTGCTTCAACAGATGGGCTGTGCACAGAACCTAGGAGGCCTGCAAATTCAGACTGTGAGATCTAGAAGGAAAGCAAATGTCAGCTAGGAAAATCCTCCAAGGAAAACATTTTGCCTCAAATACCAACCTCTCTTTACCTATTAACTTTTTAAAGAGCAGACCTTTCTACACAGCCTGCAAAAGCAAGAGTGTGCGCTCAGCAGGCAAATAACAGAGTGGATGGTCGTAAGATAACAAGTGAAGCTGAGAGAAAAAGTCTAGTATAAAACAAAATATAAGAAAATAGTTCACAATCAGTGATCTGTCGATAGGAAAAAATGAACCATATGCTTCAACTCAGCTCCTGGAGAGGTGCTATAATTTCACATGGTTAACGAAAAAAAAAAAAAAAGATTTCATTTGGTGAACTGGGGTTGAGTCCAACTTAGAGCACAGAATGTAATTAAAGATTAAATTAGTATTTTGCATTAGAGGGAAAGAACAGCAAAATAACAAAAGCAGTATTAAATCAAAAATAATACTAGTAAGTTTTCAAACCGAAAGTTTCATGATTAAGTCAAAAAGCAATCGAAAGTATGTTAAAACCCACAACTGTGTGTTCTTAGGATATTAACCATCAGTTTCACAAAGATTGGCAATGTAAAAATACATCCCGAACTTCATTTAATTAGGTTAGGTCATAAAATTTATGATGTATAGATGACAAGAAAAAGATTTCTCACATCACCTTGCAATAACACAAGTAAATATCCTTTTTTTAAAACACATTTAGTTTCAAATTTTTTACATCATCCTGTAATATGATGTTGAAAAGTAAATGTTTTCTTTTCTTTTCTTTTTTTTTTTTAAGAGACAGAGTCTCACTTTGTTGTCCTTAGTAGAGTGCTGTGGCATCACAGCTCACAGCAACCTCCAACTCTTGGATTTAGGCGATTCTCTTGCCTCAACCTCCACAGTGCCCAGCTATTTTTTTTTGTTGCAGTTTGGCTGGGGCCAGGTTTGAACTTGCCACTCTAGGTATATGGGGTCAGTTCCCTATTCACTAGATTTAACAATGTTTTCATATCTGAAGCAAAACTCTTTTTGTTTAAAAAATATAAAAATGTACATTCATGCAACTGAATAAATCCAAATTCTTTTTTTTTCCCTGAGAGTAGAGAGGGTGAAAAGCATGAATGATGAAACACTTAAGATGTTAGATTATTTTTTCTTTGGTTAGAGAAATCAAAGAAAGTAATTTCTTTATGCATCTCAATAATTATTGGCAAAGTTTTAATCATGATAAGTAGCTCAATAGACATCTATTATCTTAGATTTTTTTAATGACATTTCACTAATGTTTAATTTGTGATACATTTGCTACAGTTATTTTACTAATAGTGGAAGAAAGCAGTGTATTTTGCTATATAGTTTCTTGAATTACAAAATACATATAAAATATTAGGAATTTTTAAATTTTATCAAATATTGACAACTTATATAGTTTTGGGTGTACAAAATGATCCTATATCTATTCATTCAACACTAAGCCATACTAAATATTTTCTTCTAGCCAAGACTGAACACATACAAGCTCTATGAGATTTTAATTTTCTCTACCAATAATCATAGCACATTTATGAAATTTTTAATTATTGGTGATACATGATAATTAGGACAATTGACAAGCTACGTCATTAAAATATTTACTAAATGTGATATCCAGCTCCATGATATCAATTTATTTTTGCATCTAAAAAAATTATCTTAAGGTCATATATGTTTTGCTTCAATGTCTCCAAACTGAAAATCATACGTTTTTCTAATGACATATCAAAATTCTCTAAAGTTCTACATCAGGGAAATGCAAATCAAAACCACAAGATTTCATTTCATCTCACTTAGAATGGCTATTATGAAAAAGACACAAAGTAACAAATGCTGGCAAGGATGTGGAGAAAAGGGAATTATAATCCACCATTGGGAGAAGAGTAAACGAATACAGCCACAATAAAGAATAGCATGGAGGTTTCTCAAAAAGCTAGAAACAGAAATCCCATATGCTCAGTAATCTCACTACCAGGTTTTCTAGCCAAAGAAAAGGAAAGCAGAATGTCAAAGAGATACCCGCAATTCCATATTTATTGAAGCACCATTTTTCATAGCCTAGAGATGAGATATTTGAAAATAATTTTTATGCTATATTTTTATCAGATGATATTATTTATAATCTTACATAATGTCCTCTTTTTAACCTAGCCTAGTTTTAATTGAGTCATATATTTTAATTTATTCAAAAAGCGCTGATTGAGCCACTAATAGTATATGAGACACTGGGATATTCACAGGGGATTAAAACTAAAAAAAAGCAAAACCAGCAAGATCCTTTTCCAGGTGTTCATGGGCTTAAAATCCAAGGCTTGCAATTTATTTTATGATTTTTTTTTTTACTTCTAGTTTTTGTAATATAAATAAAGTTTCGACAGAACACAACCATAGTCATTTATTTCCATATTGTTTATGGATGCTTCCACACTAAAACAGCAGAGTTGATAGTTGTAAAAGAGACCCTAAGACATGCAGAACAATATATCACTATTTGGTTCTAGGTGGAAGAAATGTGCTGATTTCTGTTATAATTTTTTTTTTGAAGACAGAGTCTCACTTTTTCACCCTTGGTTTTTCACCCTTGGTAGAGTGCTGTGGCTTGCAATTTAGATGCATTCAGACATCAACATTCAAAAAATAACGTCCACTTATAGCTGTGATTCAAACTTTACAAAAGCAATTCATGCAACCCAAATTATTTGTACCACTTAATGTTTTGAAACAAATGAAAAGATGGGGCTTGGCTCCCATAGAACAGTGGTTACAGCACCAGCCACATACACAGAGGGTGGTGGGTTTGAACCTGCTGGGCCAGCTAAACAACAATGACACTGCAATAAGAAAATAGCCGGGCATTGTAGCGGGTGCCTGTAGTCCCAGCTACTTGGGAGTCTGAGGCAAGAGAATTGCTTGAGCCCAAGAGTTTGAGGTTGCTGTGAGTTGTGATGCCACAGCACTCTACCAAGGGCAACATGGTGAGTCTCTGTCTCAACAAAGAAAAGATAGGCGAAGGGTGGCAGGAAGTAAGGGGTAAAACGTAGCTCTTGGATACAGTGAATACTATTTTGGTGGTATACCTACCCAAAGCCACGACTTAAGCATTAAACCAGGTTTCCATGTAACAAAATCATTTATACCCACTTAATATTCTGAAATGTAATTTTAAAATATTATACTCTATAGAATCTATTTATAGCCTCTTATTTTCTACCATATTATTACTTATTTTTAGCACTTAAACTTTCATCCTGCTGCTTTAAGTAACAAAATGAATCTACCAATTTTCCCCTTTCTGCTCTATTGATGTTAGTAAGAGTTCCCAGGGGAGAGGGAGAGAAAAGAAGTTAACAGGACAAGGGCAAATCAAAGAAAATCAATGAAAGAACAGATGCTTGTAAACACAGGGACTCCCTTCCTCTCTATTCATCTAAATACATGATTAACAATTATTTGGGTGGTGCCTATGGCTCAGTGAGTAGGGTGCTGGCCCCATATACCGAGGGTGGTGAGTTCAAACCCAGCCCCAGGCAAACTGCTGCAGCAACAACAACAAAAAGAATTATTCAACTTAGTTAAGACCAGGAAAAAGTTATCTAGGTATCAAAGAGTAGCTTAAAGAGAAATAAGAAACTTTGGGAAAAGTAACTTATTTCTAATTTTTTAATTGGATTGGGTCAGCTTCACTGTGACCCATTTGCCTAGTAGACTGGTCACTGTAGATCTGAAACATACAGTTAAGGCAAATGAGTTCAAAGTTTCTGAAATGAGAATTTCTTGCCAAGAGGTATAGCTTAACCAAAAGGGAAAGAAAGATTGCTTCTTTTGATCTTGAAAATCTAATGGCTCCTGCCCCTTTTAGTTTTTTTTAAATTCCTGAGAATATAGAACTGCATGTCAGAGAAGAATATATAACGAGACTTTGCTAGAGAGAAAAGAGATATGGCTTTCAAATATTGCAGTTACTCAGAGAAAAACAAAAAACGAAAAAAATAAAACAGAAAATAATGTATAACTGAAAGAGTCCAAATCTGGACCATTTAAACTGATGTGAATACAAAGCACCACAAAACTTTCATCAGCACTAATGTGGATAATTGAATAATTGAATACACTATGGATGACCCGATTGAAAGTGTCAGTCTATTTGAGTTGAAACAAAAAACCTGGAGCTTTCCTCAATCTTTATACTAAGCTCAAGTGAACAGAATAGCTTCTTAGGCGTCACAATTTTTGTAGCTGAGCTCTTGTCCATTTGACAGTAAACCAATAAACTACCCACAGAATTCATAGCTCTGCAAATTCTCTTAAAATGTCTAAGGTACATGTGAGTCACTCCAAATGTGCTCAGAAGGAAAGAATGGGTAGGCTGAGAAGGCATCTGAGTTCTTCCAACACTGCTCCCTCGAAAGATCCTGTCTGCTCTGCTTTCATGAGTGGTTATTTTTGCTTGCTTTCCCTGTTTTGGTGTTACATGCCTTAAGCATTGTGCTCATAGTGAAAATCTTAATTGCTTGGATTCCCTGGGCACCAAAAAAGGTCCTGCGATTTTTCTATAGAAGGAAAACAATTTTGTCAGAAGATGGGATTTTCTATGGCCCTTGGTACTTACGATTCATATTTTATTGCCACCTGTCTCCAGAGTGAGACCATTCTAGAAATCACAGTTACAAATATTTTATCTAACATTTAGATTCCTAGAAGTTTCTAATGTATACCCTTTAAAAGTCAAAAGGAAGCTGAGGGGCTTACCCAACACCACATAAGTTTACATACTGCTGCCAGATTTCATATTTAGTTTTTTGTGCTCCAAATCTACATTGTAGCTACTCTACTAAGTAGCCACGTTATAAATCAATCAGTTCTTTGGTAAATATTGTGGTCCTCTCTGAGCTGCTCAAATTGAGATAGTCACTCAGTGCCTAGTTAATTCTAACGGCCACTGAAGATCCTGGTAAATCACATTCTAATAATGCTCTTCTCTTAATGAATCAACAGACAATACAAGTAATTGCATTCAAAGACATTTTCAATTATTTATATAAATAGATGTTTTAGTTTTTACTTGGCGATATCATATATAATCTGGCAAATAAAGTAAATCAATGCAGAATTTTTATTTTTACGGTGGTCTCCCCTTTTCTAGCTACTAGGATTTATTAAGTTCCAGTGGTATTTCAGTAGCCCTGCTCCCTCCTACTGCTCTCTGTGTTTGCTAGCTTGCATACTTACATATACACCTGTTCATTTTGCCTATGTGTGGGGAAGTTAGTTTGTTCTAATATCCATGCTCTAACTTGTCATGAAGTGAGATGCTAGTGTAGATGATCTCTTTCTCCTTAACAACAACCATACCCTCAAAGCTCAAACTTAATAAAAGTGTGACTAGAAGATCAATTTTCAAAATCAAGAAAGTTCATTCATGCTCAAATCCCAACTTGATAGATTTCTGTCATGTAAATATTCTATTTAATGATATAAATCTGTTTTCTTTGAATATTCATAGCTATGATCAACAGGCTGGGATAATTTAGATTAAAAAGAATTCATGTTAAAAAAAAAAAGAATTCATGTTAACATGAAAATGTCTCCTTTCCTATATTAGCCAAAAGAACATTTGGTTTTGACTGAAGTAATGATCGTGGAAAACTATAAAATAATTCATACCATAATATTAAAATTTATTCTCTATTAAAATAGTCAGACTGGTAGTTGTTTGCATATTTTTAAGGTCAAGTAAAATGTTTCAGCAATTTACTCTCTATGTTATTAATAACCATATAATTATTTTGAATTTTGAAACTGTGATAAATTATTTTCATTTTTATGTCTATGTGGATTTTAATATAATCTTATTTATAAAATAAATCTTTAAAAAGAAGAAATGTATCTTATAAAGAATAATTTAATGTATAAGTTGTTCTTAATATATCCTTAAATGCTAGACAATATGATTTTATTGTTCAAAATATCCTATTTTGGGGTGGCACCTATGGCTCAAAGGAGTAGGGCGCTGGCCCCATATGCTGGAGGTGGCGGGTTCAAACCCAGTCCTGGCCAAAAGCTGCAAAAAAAATAAAAAAATAAAAAAATTCTGTTTTATCTAATTCATTATAAACTCTACCATTTCTTTCCGTCCCTAAGGAAAAACTAAGTTATTAGTAAAAGTATATCAGAGAAGTTAATGCTTTTTAGATAATGGGGTTGATTTATAGAAAATCCTTAAAATGGGCTGGCAAATTAGAAGCCAAATATATGAACTGAACAAGGATTTGGGGAAAGAGAGAAGAAAATGTAGAGATCAGGAAGACATAAAAGGTGATGGAAGTGGAAATGGAAAAAGTTATAGGAAGCACTAAAATGGACACAAATGCTACCATGAATGAGATGGAGAAGAACAGTGGGTCATAGGCATAGCCATATGGAAGATGAAAATAAACAAGTAGATGGGAAGGTTCTAAGGAAGAGCAATGCATATAATGCAGTGTTTAATTTATTAAAAGAGAGACTAGATCTAAGTATGGGCAGTTATGAAAATAGTTGTAAAGAAGAATTTATATCTCATACCAAAAAAGTATTTTATATCCAATATTCCCTATATCTAAGATAAAGTATGAATTCATTTGACTTTGGCCTCAAATGAATCAACTTAGAGATGAAGGAGTCAAATACAACTTGAATTCTACTTAACAAATGCATAGGATGTAACCTGATCATCTGTATCCTAATATTAACCTGATATTTAAAAAAATCCAAAAATAAAAGAAGAAAAAATTGTGAGTGGTTTGGGTACAAAGGTTTACATAGGATACATACAACTATAAATACCTGACAAATCTAAGGCTTATCTTTGTAACATTTCTTCTGCTCTGTGAGAAGGCATCTAGTCAAACAGTAAGTGTCCACATCCTGTTTCTTATGGTACTCTACTGGAGGGTAAGGCACAAAGCATGGGCCCTTTATTGGGTAAGGCCAGTGATCTTTTTGAAAGCTGCGCTCCAATGATATCACACTGTTTAGTGTCAGCCAGATTTTCTTCTTTTCAGGACTCTGAATGGGAGAGTGAAGAAGCATGGACAAAGCTGATCAGGAGAACAGAACAGAAGCCAAGAAGCCTGAAGACAGAAAACAGATAATATGAAAGATCTGAAAACTTGAACTTCATAGACTAGGAGCTTATAAAATATGACTGAGCAGAATTCTCAAAGTGGAAATGATCGGCTGTATAGGGAAGAGTTTGTATTATTAGGTGGTTGATGAAGCAAGAACTGAAGAAGCAGGAAGAATGAACTTGGACCCTTGCCACAAATTACATATAAAAATTAAAGAGGTAAGACCCAAACAGATACATTTAGAAGGTATTGCAAGCTGTTGATGTGTAAAATCAGTCACATGATATAATGTGATACAGAGTCCTTATCCAGTTCTAGAATTTACCAGTGTGGTGTATTCACCCAAGGGGCATGTCTCAGGGATTCTTAAACAACCTGTAGGCTAAACACATGTATGGTAGATGAAATAATTTTATGTATTACTGGCCAATATCCCCACCCTTGTGTGCAAAACTGAGATTGAAGAAGGTAGAACTGACAAAGTTAATAAAATGAAACATTCAATTCTATTTATGATTATTGAAACATTTTCTGAAAAAATGACAAAAAGTTGTCATTTTTATTCTTTGTGTTCATAAACCAAGTTGGATCAGTTCAACCATAAATTTATAAATATTTCCTCTGTCTTAGGTACTTTTGAGAGATGTCTCATTATAATTACCTACTTGATTATGCTATGTACGAATTAGTTTTGTTCAATAGGATTCATAGGCACGCATTCAATCAAGCACTTCATAAATAGTGTTTAATGTTAATGATGGTAACAGATTTAGGGAGATTAAAATCGACAATTATTTATAGCAAAAACTCTGCAGAGTTTAAAGAAATTTAAATCATATATTTCAAATATATTAAATAGACATCTGTATTAATTTACAAATCTTACCTTTCTACAGACAAGGGGAAAAGGATCAAGCCAAAAGAATATAAAGCTTGGTTATTGCTGAATAGAGGGAACACTATTACTTCTGAAAAGAAACTTGTTACCTCTTAAACTTTTAAAGTAAAAAAAGGGTCTTGTCCCTACGCATACATATATTTTGATAACATCTAGTATCATCTTCCCATGGCTTTTATATTCAGTTGCTGATCTCTGTGGTATGGAGACCAATTAAACATTAGGGATGTTAAACAGAGGACCTGGTGTTTTAAAAATTGTGTTTTATAGGTCATGTGGATTTTTTTCCTTTTCTTGAAAGATTGTCATTTAAGTCTCTCCTCCTGGTTAGGATCATCAGATCACAAAGCTAAAAAACAAATAAGTAAACCAAAGAAAATGCAACAATGCATTGATTAGCTAACACAGAAGCCTGTAAAATATAAAAGAGCTATAGGACAAAATTAGGATTAAACAACACAGAAAGCACGAACTATTGTAAAGATCAAATCAGAGGTGTCCTAACAATAAAAAGAAAGCCACAAATATCACGGGTGTCAATAGATAACCATCGCCAATTCTATATACAAAATCAGTGTTGAGGTCACTTCTGACACATTAGATCCATGAATGTCATTTGCTTTTCCATGTTTTTTCTTTTTCCTCACAATCACACTGTCCTACACTAAGTCAAGGTCAAATCCTGCCCTTATTAGTTCACAACCTAAAGCATTTTATGGGTAACATTGGAAGCTATTTCTCTATGGGCCTTCCCTGTTTCTTCATATCTTTTGAGAGAGGAAATGACTTTACTTTGTTGGTTTTTTTTTTTTTTTTTTTTGAGACAGCCTCAAGCTGTCACCCTGGATAGAATGCCATGGCATCACAGCTCACAGCAACCTCCAACTCCTGGGCTCAAGCAAGTCTCCTGCCTCCACCTCCCAAGTAGCTGGGGTGCCCACCATAACGCCTGGCTATTTTTTGGTTGCAGCTGTCATTTTTGTTTGGCGGGTTGGAGCTGGATTCGAACCCCCCAGCTCAGGTGTATGTGGCTGGTGCCTTAGCTGCTTGAGCCACAGGCGCCGAGTCGACTTTACTTTGTTTTTGATTATATTTTCAAGGATATCTGTACAGCAAACAGCCTAGAATGATAGACATATTCTCCCTTGGAGTAGAGGGCAGCACAGTTACTATCTGTATACACATACATACACACACACACACACACACATATAAATTGTTTCCTTACGCAAGCTTATTTTTTTCTCCTTTAATGCAACCTAATGGATATGTATGGGACCATCTGCATTACTTCCCTGGGATTTAAGATGAACAAACTCAAACATACTGAAGCCCAGGCATTTTGCTGTATTAGGAGTAATAAAGTCCTTTGTCTGCAATTCAGGAATCTTGGGTATTCTGTTAAAATCTGTGAAACTAGTAGACTCTAGCTCAGAACTCTTGTGTGTTCAATAAGCATCTATAGAACTGAGGTAGGCTAACTTGTTAGCCTGTAAGTTGGGTCTTCATAGACCTTGAAGGATACTATGTATCTCATGAAAAATGTTATTTTAATATTAGAATAAATATTCCTCTGACATGGGGTTCAAGAAAGCACTATTATGTATTAATTCCACAATATACTTTAATGCTGCTGGGATGCTTGTAAGTATAAATCTTCTCGAATTCTCTCAAAAAGGAAAAATATAAGAACAATCTTATGGAATTCACTATATAGAAAAAAATCAAAAAACGAACTAGCACATACATATAAATACCTATAATTAATAAGACAGCATTTAAATACCAATGAGAGAGTTGATAGTTTGCATAAATGAAAGGAGATACAAGCCAGAAATCTTAAAGTCTAAGTGAAGCTTAGAATAATCATTACTTCCAGTTTTGACTGCAGACATGCTTTTTATATAGTTGACATTTCTGACACAGTTATGCAGCTATGGTTTGCAGGTATACAAAGATGCCGGGAAGAATGCATACCACCTTGCAAAGCAGTCAGTTCTGTTATTTTATAGGTCTAGTTATTAACATGCTATTCCTTGAAATAAAGTGTCTAAACATAAATTCCACAGATTTGCCTGCCTACAGTTCTAATCCTCCTTCCAGTTGAGCATCCTTCAAACATTGTGCAATATTCTCATTCACAACTGTACTCTTACCCATTCCTTCACTTCAAAGCTTATGTCTCCTTATACTACGTTTGGACAAATGATCTTTTAAACCCCAATACACAAGGTTTTAGTTTCTCTGTTACATTTATTTCATCTTGCTGATTTTAACCTTGAGTTGTACACTACTATAATTTTGGATCTTGATTTTGTACAATGGCTATAGCAAGGTTCCAACCTAATTTTATTATACAAGATATCCTGTAGGATTACTGAATGAGTTTTACAATTACACTTGAACCAATAGTTATATGTAAAGTTTATGTTTGCTAGTTAGGAAAGTTTAGCAAGAACATGGGGGAAAAATAAGTACAAATAAGTACAAAAATTCTGATGACCACTTTTAACAAGATTTTATATTCTTGTTATATTTACTCTCCTATTTTTAGAAGGATGAGAAATTAATGATGTGATTTCTCTTTAAAGAAGTGAATTAAGGAAATTATGTTTCCCAAAATGTATAGAACAGGGAATTAAGCCACATGGAATTCAGTTTTATTTTTATTTTATTTTATATTTTTATTGTTGAATCATAGCTGAGTACATTAGTGTAACCAAGGGGTACAATGTGCTGGTTTCATATACAATCTCAAACATTTTCATCAAACTGTTTGACATAGCCATCATGTCATTTTCTTAGTTATTGTATGAACACATTTGTATTCTGCATTTAGTAAGTTTTGTCTGAACCTGTCTAAGGTGCATCATGGTGTGGCCCCACCATTTACCTTCCCTCCACCCATCCTTCCATCTCCCCTCCCCTCCCTTGCCACTTTCCCCATAATTGGGTTTTAGCCTTCATATGAAAGCTATAAATTAGCTTCATAGTAGGGCTGAGTACATTGGATATTTTTTCTTCCATTCTTGAGATACTTTGCTAAGAAGAATATGTTCCAACTCCATCCATGTAAACATGAAAGAGGTAAAGTCTTCATCTTTCTTTAAGGCTGCATAATATTCCATGGTATACATGTACCACAATTTATTAATCCATTCATAGGTCGATGGGCTCTTGGGCTTCTTCCATGAATTAGCAATTATGAATTGGGCTGCAATGAACAACCTGGTACAAATGTCTTTGTCATAATGTGATTTTTGGTCTTCAGGGTATATACCTAGTAAAGGAATTATAGGGTCAAATGGCAGGTCTAATTTTAGATCTCTAAGTATTCTCCAAACATCCTTCTGAAAGGAATGTATTAGTGTGCATTCCCACTAGCAATGTAGAAATGTTCCCTTTTCTCCACCTCCACGCCAACATCTCTGGTTTTGGGATTTTGTCATGTGGGTTAATCTTACTGGAGTTAGGTGATATCTCAAAGTAGTTTTTATTTGCATTTCTCTGATGATTAAGGATGGTGAGCATTTTTTCATGTGTCTGTAGTCCGTGTGCCTGTCTTCTTTAGAGAAGTTTCTCTTCAAGTCCTTTGCCCACCCTGAGATGGGATCACTTATACTTTTCTTGCTAATATGTTTCAGTTCTCTGTGGATTCTGGTTATTAAACTGTTGTTGGAGGTATAACCTGCAAGTATTTTCTCCCATTCTGAGGATGGTCTGCTTGCTATACTACGTTCTTGGCTGTGCAACTTTTTAGTTTGATTAGGTCCCAGTAGTGTATTTTAGATACTGCTTCAATTTCCTGGAGAGTCCTCATAAAATATTCACCCAAGCTGATTCCTTCAAGAGTTTTCCCTGTACTTTCTTCTAGAATTTTTACAGTTTCACGTCTTAAGTTTAAGTATTTAATCCAGTGATAATCTACCTTAGTTAATGGTGAAAGATGTGCGTCCAGTTTCAGTCTTCTATAGGTTGCCAGCCAGTTCACCCAGCACCATTTGTTAAATAGGGAGTCTTTTCCCCACTGAATGTTTTTAACTGGCTTGTCAACGATCAAATAACAATAGGTAGCTGGATTCATCTCTTTGTTCTCTATTCTGTTCCAAATATCTACCTCTCTAATTTTGTGCCAGTACCATGTTGTTTTGATCACTATCAATTTATAGTAGAGTCTCAGGTCTGGTAGCGTGATTCTTCCTGCTTTGTTTTTACTTCTGAGTAATATCTTGGCTATTTGATGTTTTTCTGATTCCATATAAAATGAAATATTATTTTTTCATGATCTTTAAAATATAACAATGGAGCTTTAATAGGAATTGCTTTAAAAGTATATATTATTTTGAGTAGTATACACATTTTAACAATGTTGATTCTTTCCATCCATGAGCATGGTATATTTTTCCATTTGTTAACATTTTCAGCTATTTCTTTTCTTAAAGTTTCATAGTTCTCTTCATAGAGATCTTTCACATCCTTTGTTAGGTAAACTCCCAAATATTTCATCTTCTTTGGCACTACTGTGGAAAGTATAGAGTCCTTGACTGATTTTTCAGCTTGGCTATTGTTGGTATATATAAGGCTACAGATATATGGGTGTTGATTTTGCAGCCTGAGACATTGCTATATTCCTTGATCACTTCTAAAAGTTTCATAGTAGAATCCCTGGTGTTTTCCAGATATACAATCATATTATCTGCAAAGAGTAAAAGTTTTATTTCTTCTGACCCTATGGGGATACCCTTGATTGCCTTTTCTTCCCTAATTGCAATGGCTAAAACTTCCATTACAATGTTAAAGAGCAGTGGAGATAATGGGCAACCTTGCCTGGTTCCTGATCTAAGTGGAAATGATTTCAATTTAATTCCATTCAATATGATATTGGCTGTGGGTTTGCTGTAGATGGCCTCTATTAGTTTAAGAAATTTCCCTTCTATATCAACTTTCTTAAGTGTTCCAATCATGAAGCGATGCTGGATATTGTCAAAAGCTTTTCCTGCATCAAATGAGAGAATCATATGGTCTTTATTTTTTAATTTGTTTGTGTGGTGAATTACATTTATAGATTTCTGTATATTGAACCAGCCTTGAGACCCTGGGATAAAGCCCACTTGGTCATGGTGTATAATTTGTTTGATGTATTGTTGGATTCTGTTTGTTAGGATATTGTTGAGTATTTTTGCATCAATATTCATTAGTGATATTGGTCTATAATATTCTTTTTTTTGTTGGGTCTTTCCCTGGTTTAGGCATCAAGGTGATGTTTCTTTCATAGAATGTGTTGGGTAGTATTCTTTTTTTTTCTGTATTTTGGAAGAAGTTTAGTAATATAGGTACTAGTCCCTCCTTAAAGGTTTGGTGCAATTCTAACATGAAGCCATCTGGTCCCAGGCTTTACTTTTTAGGGAGATTTTGTATAGTTGATTCTATTTCAGATCTAGATATAGGCCTATTCAACATTTCCACTTTGTTTTGGCTAAGTCTTAGTAGGTGGCGTGCTTCCAAGTATTGATCAATTTCCTTCAGATTTTCATATTTCTGAGAGTAAAGTTTCTTGTAATATTCATTAAGGATTTTTTGAATTTCTGA
>CAUYON010101828.1:0-13733 GCA_963573935.1 Arctocebus calabarensis | reverse complement strand
AGTCTCACGCTGTCTCCCTGTGTCCCCAAAGGGATGTTTCTGGGCAGATCTCGCCAGCCAGAGATGCCTGAAGTCTTCTCTCCCCAGTCTCACTGAGCCCAGTTGCAAGGAAGCTGTTACTCAGCCACCATCTTGGCTCCTCCCCTCTGCTCGTGTTATTTATTGCCTACTTTATTCATGCAGCATGCTAAAATTGCAGGGGAGGAATAATGACTCCCCAGTGAGCATATGACGTAAAAGGGAAATTCAAAAATTACCAATGATGTTTGCCTTTGCAGTTATGTACTTAAATTGATATCTAGTTAACAATTCTACTAAATTCTCTCTGCTCAAATATATGTTTCTTTTAATTTAATAGAAAGATCAATTTTTTTAATAAAAAGCAACTAAATATTTAATGTATATATGCATAATTTTGTATATATACTCACTGTTTAGTACATTAGAAAACAAGATCTTTTTAGTCATTTTATGATATAGTTCATATACTCTGCTATTTTTCTTGCAATTGTTTTATTTTTTGTCTTTATTTTTATTCTTCTATAATGGTATTGCTGAGTTCTCAGTTAAACTCTACAAATGATTCCATTATGTTATGAATAATAAGTAATATGTTTTTATCATTAATAATCCACAAAGCAAATATCACATGGTCATAAAATAAAGATTACTATTTAATGATTTGTAATTATACCGAATGTGTACTTATTGTTATGGGAATTTTTTTTTTTTGAGACAGATCCTCAAGTTGTCACCCTGGATAGAGTGCAGTGGCATCACAGCTCACAGCAACCTCCAATTCCTGGGCTCAAGCAAGTCTCTTGCCTCCACCTCTCAAGTAGCTGGGACTACAGGAGCCCGCCAAAACACCCGGCCATTTTTTTGGTTGCAACTATCAGTGTTGTTTGGCGGGCCTGGGCTGGATTCGAACCTGCCAGCTCAGGTGTACGTAGCTGGCGTCTTAGCCCGTTGAGCCATAGGTGCTGAGCCAAGATGAGTGAATTTTAAAAAAAGATTTTAAGAACTTCTACCCTCAGAAGAATGTTGCACTGATGAATCATAAACAAAACAGGTTGGGGATTAACTTCATCCTCCATTCCAATGATAACTGAATGTTTTTTTCTTTTTCTTTTCTTTTTTTTTTTTTTTTTTTGAGACAGAGCTTCAAGCTGTCACCATGGATGGAGTGCTGTGGCATCACAGTGCACAGCAACCTCCGATTCCTGGGCTGAAGTGAGTCTCCCACCTCCGCCTCCCAAGTAGCTAGGACCACAGGCACCCACCGCATGCCTAGCCATTTTAGGTTCTTTGGGGAGTTTTGAAGCAGAGAAAGTATAAAATGAGCCTTAAAAAACTTGTGCCAGAATAAAAGGAGATTCTCAAATAAGGATGAAGACATGTTAAAATGACACAGAAGTTTTTTGGAGGGTTTAACTATGGCCAAAATTAGGACAATATGAGAATCACAATAAATGGTACAGTAATAGGTAATAACCCGTAGAATAAAATAAGAAAGTATAAGTCCGTATTAATATATATAAGTAAATGATTAAATAAAAATAAATTGACAGGGAACAAGGGAAAACTTATCCTTGCAGTAAAATCCCATCTAATAAGAAATGAATAATCAGATTAGAAAATTACTATTTGGCAATTACCATAGCAATAATTGTGTCAGCAATAAAATCATTGATGGGCACCATAGTTAGGGAATGATGGGAAATAAGATATTTAATTTGTTTCAAAATATCTCTCTACAAGGTACTTATTAAATACAAAGGTAAAACTAGTAACTTTATAGTAGAGAAACCTGGCAGGCATCCATTTAAACAATGACCAAAGTTAACATCACCAGTAATGGGACAAATTGCCTTCTTGGACCTCCTGATATGATGTGATGAGAAGAACCAATATTAATTCTGTGATATTCCTGTCAAAAATATGTAAGTTGAATCTAATCAAAAGGAAATATCAAGTGAACCTAAATTGAGGGACTTTTGACAAAATAACTAGCCTTTGCAGTCAAAAATACCAAGGTTGTGAAAGAAAGAGACTGAAAAAAAGTCTTGAATTAAAGGAGACAAAAGTGCTGTGAATATGAAAAGCAACCTGTGATCCCAGGAATAAATGTTGGACCACATTTTTCTATTCTGTTCATATGAAGGATGTTAGTGTGATAATAGGAAAAATTGAATGTGATCAAAAATAACCTACTATTATCTTATCATTTTAAAGTTCTTGAGTATTGTAAGTATACTTTCATTTATGTAATGAAATACACATACTTTAAGAAAATGTCTATTGGGATATTTAGAAGTAGAAGAAAATTGTGTCTTCAACTTTCTCTTAACTGATTCTTGAAAAATCATATGTTTGTGTGTGTCTAAAGAGTGTGAGAGAGCGAGAGAAATGGAAAGAAGGGCAGAGACAGACAGCAAACGTGGTAAGGTCAAATTTTAACATCTTGGGTATCTTGGCAAAGGATATATAGAAATTATTTGCATGATTTTTGTAGTGTTTCTGCAAGTCTAAAATGTTTCAAAACAAGAATTTAAAGAGTTTGTAAAAGACACTTGTAACTATTACTCACTTTTAAAAAGATAACTCTTGATGTGAAACAGTTAAAGTAGATAAAAATTGTAAAATATTTGGATTTCTGAAATGCAAATGTTTTTATATGGAAATATTTGTGGGTATATATCCTCTAGCAGATGTCACAAAGAACTTTGCATGTTTTTCACTTTGCATTTAGTTTTTGCGTTCAAAAACTAAATCTTAGTAAGAATAACTCATGAGGCCAGGGATACTATAATTCCCCTTGAATACCTGTGTTCAATGAAAACATAGGCCTTCAAAAAACTTCAGCTTTTAAAAAAAAATTTCAATAAGCCTTTAAAAAATCTCAGCCATCCTACTTTCCTTCTTTGTATATTCTTTGAACTTGGTAGTGAATTCTACAGCAAACATCTCTTTTGTCATTTTTAGGAATTATTTTTTATATAATTCAATAACTGTAAAACTAGTTTTTTGCTTCAACAAAATATTGGAGTTAAGGCAATACACCAAACAAATTTGAAATCATTCTAAACATGCAATAGAAAAACTAAGTTGAGACCATCATGCCACTAAAAACTCAAATAGAGTAGTATGGAAAGCGCTTTTAGATATTCTTGATATTAATAAGTATCATTTACTTGGATGGGGCTGAAACATATTCTTCTTAGTAAAGTATCTCAAGAATGGGGAAAAAAAGTACCCAATGTATTCAATACTGCTATGAAATCAGTAGATTTTGACCTACACATTCATGGGAATGGTAAAACATAACTATAGTCCAGAAAAAGGTGGGAAAGAGGGGAGGGGGGAGGCCAGGAAGATGGAGAGTTTGGGGGGATCCAACCTAATGTGCATAATGCAATGATACATTTCTATACTATTAAGAATAGAGTATAAATGTTTTTACCACAACAAATATGTAAGCAAGGAGACGGTTATGTTAATCAGTTAGATGGTAAGCATTCCACATTGTATACCAAATCAGCACATTGTACCCCATAAATGCATTAATGTACACAGTTATGATTTAATAAAGAGTTAAAAAATAAGTATATACATTCAAGAATAGAAGTCAACTGTTTGCTTTTTAAGCATGGGTATCAGCTGTAAATCTATTTTTCAGGTACTAATTTAACCCAATGCAGCTGTAGAGGCCCTGCAATATTTTAATGCATCAGGTATCTAAGCAACTAAGGAGAAAAGCAGGCATAATTTCTTTCTTTTTCCATCTTAGCAATATATTTGGCTTTCAAACATGCAGAATTTCTAATGCCACCTTAGGAGGCAGTCATCATATCCAAGATATCGTGCATGGGCCATGCTACCTTTGTCATCTCATTGCCACCTCCCACTTCCCATCACCACCACAATCACCACTATACATAGACATATACAAAGGGAAAGCTTCAAGCCTCCCTGGGGGTACCCAGTTTTTCTTCCTTAAGAATACTAGCAGCTAATGCCTACCCAGTCTATACTACAATGCCTATTGTAAGTGAATGTGCACAACTCTATCTTTGACACTTTTAGGTGCATGAAGTCCCTGAGTTAAGAATGAGATAGGTTCTGTAGGTTTGTTTTTAGTTCAATTTATGTAAATTAAAACAGGTACATGTACCTACTACCTGTAATAGCTTCCATTTGTAAGTGTGAGTTGTATGTAGGTCTGATATATGTTGACTCAGGGACTGCCTGTAATTGCCCAGCAGCTTTTCTGGCCACAAAATATCCTATAATATTGCAGCACTTTAGGGCTGTCCTGCCAAAGTGCCACCAACTGGGTGACCCAAACAACAGGAATTTATTGTCTCACAGTTGTGGAAGCTAGAAGTACAGATCAAAGTGTTGGTAGGTTTGGTTCCTTCCAAAGGCTGAGAGAAAGAATTAGTTCTATGCCCCTCCCTTACCTTCTGGTGGTTTCCTGGCAATTTTTAGCATTTATTTGCTTGTAGAAATACTATGCTTTGGGGGCGCCTGTGGCTCAAAGGAGTAAGGCGCCAGTCCCATATGCTGGAGGTGGTGGGTTCAAACCCAGCCCCAGCCAAAAACTGCAAAAAAAAAGAAAGAAAGAAATATTATGCTGAACTCTGCCTTTATCATCAGATGATGTGCCCATCTCTGTGTCAAAATTTCACCTTTGCATAAGGACACCAGTCATAATAGATTAAGGTCCACACTAATGACTTCATGTTAACTAATCACGTCTACAACAATCATACATGCATACTTCCAAATCAAGTCACACATTGAAGTACTGGGGGTTAATACTTTAACATATGGATTTGGATGGGGACACAATTCAACTCATAGAGTCATTTGGGGGAAATGGCCCCCAAATAGTGCCATTTCCAGCATGAGCTCAGCATGATTGACAATAAAAACACCTTTTCCCCCCCTTATTCTAGAAGTTTGCTTATTATTAATGATTAGAAATCTGGAAGAACCATAATAAATGCTGGTGGTCTCAGTTCAGGTTGTGTTATACCTTCTTTATTGGATGTTCTGATGAGATACTCTCATTGACCTAACTCTTCAGTCTGAACAGATTATATGATTGACCGAGTATTAAATTGAATATGAAACCAAAACCCCTTTGAGATATCATGTAATTCCAGTAGAGTAGCCCACATCACAAAAATCCCCAAACTACAGATGTTCGCATGGATGTGGAGAAAAGGGAACACTTCTGCGCTGCTGGTGGGTATGTAAGATAGTACGTTCCTTTCAGAAAGAAGTTTGGAGAACACTCAGAGATCTAAATCTAGACCTGCTGTTGGATATTCTACTAAGTGTATATCCAAAAGACCAAATTTCACTTTGCAACAAAGATGTTAGTACTACATTGTTCATTGCAGCTCAATTCATAATTGCCAAGTCTTAAAAGAAGCCCACATGTCCATAGACCCATAAATGGATTAATAAATTATGGCATATGTATACCATGGAATACTATGCATTATTAAAAAAGATGGAGACTTTACCTCTTTTATGTTTACATGAATGGAAGTAGAAAATATTCTTCTTAGTAAAGTATCTCAAGAATGGAAAAACAATATGCAATGTACTCAGTATTACTATAAAACCAATTTATAATCACTCACAATTTCACATGAGAAGTGAATCACAACTATAGCCCAGGATAAAGGAGGGAAGTGGAGGGGGATTGAGAAGGAAGTAGGAGTTCAATAGAGGGCGGGTTAATGGTGGGAGCACACCTATGGAGCATACTGCAAGTGTACAAGTCAAATCTATCAAGTATTAAACACAAATGTCTTAACACTGTGGTTAAGTAAATAAGGTGAAAGCTATATAAATTAGTAGGATGTAAGCACTCCAATTTGTACAAATAATCAATACATTGAATGCCAGAAAGGTATTCATGATCTATGTATATATGACTAAATTTAAAAAATAAAAGCCATATGAACAAAAATAAATAAATAAATTGGATGTGGACTTAAATGACAATAGAGAAATTCACTAAAGGGAATCACATTATAGGTCATTAATAAGTTATCTACCTATTGAAGGTACAGAGAAACATGATCTTGTACTATAGAGTAAACTTCACGTTCTGTTGCTTGCTTGTTTTTATATCACACATTCAGGAAATTTTATAGAAAGTCACACACCAGAAAACATATATCTTGGTAGCAAAGTTTACGACAAGTTTCACCATCTTTTCGTATCTTTCTTAAGCAAATAGCTCTAGTGAAAAAATAGTGCAAGTAAGAATGCCCCAGAATAGGTTGTTTTAGAGGAGATTGAACACTGGTGCAAAGATGGCTAGCCATCCATCAAAGAACCTTCCTCCTAATCTATGCTGCAAAGATATGGCCGGATAGTAGCTACCCAGTCAAAGTTTGTGCTTCAGGCTCCTTTGGAATTAAATGAGGGTGATGTGATTGAATTCTAACTAATGGAAACAAGATTAACTCTATTTTTGTTATTTGCAGACTTGGCCCATGATCTGTAAAAATTTCTTATACCTCTCCTAATTCTACCAAACTTTCTCTTTCCTCATTTGCCAGCTGGCTGCTGAATTCCAAGGTGACATTAGAAACTTCATGTTGGAGATAACAGAGCCTCTGGCAGTCTAAGTTCCATATTAACTATAGGGGTATACCTTCCCACAACTACCAACTAGATTTTATATGAGTGAAAAATAAACCTCTATTCCTGTAATCCATTGAAAATTTTTAATCTTCCACCACTAAACTAGCATTTACCTTTGCTAGTGCAGACACAAATTTTGTAATATTTCTTACTGTTCATGGTATCGTACTTTGGAAAAAATAAATTCTGAATTTACTTAGAACAGTTTGCCTTAAAAACTACCTTCCAAATTTACTAAGACTTTTTTCTTTTTCCCCATTTTTGACAAATGCTAATATTTCTACTAATTATGGAGCAAAATCAATGGCCTATTGACATTATAATTAAATTCAAAGGACTATGTTAGCTATTTCCAGGTTATTATATGTTGAGAAGGGGAAAAGGAGTGAGGAGGTGAGGTGTACATATTCTTTTCTTCAAGGACGGGGTCAATGTCTTACTTAATTTGGTAGGTTTAATATCTAGTACATGAGAGATATTCGATAGGATTCTTGACTGAGTGATCCCTCAAGAGGATTAATAAGATGAAAGTGCCAACACTAGGCAATTCCAGATGCTTTCTTTGAACATGGGGAGACAATCATAAAATAATACTTAAAATCATATTAACTTAGAGAAGAAAGATAGGGGTTGCTATGATGTAATGTTTATGTTTTGATTCCTTTGTTGTTTGCTGAACTGGGCTTAGTTTAGAATAATTTTGCAGCAAAAATATTCTTTACTTTTGAAGTATGGCTTTCTTTTTGCTTGAATTTTACTGTTATCAATATATCATTACTTAAATTGACCTAAATAGGATCCTGCAAAACATGTAGTGGACCTTTCTATTTCATTATTTTTTTCCACAATGTTCTTCCTGCATGGGTTTGTTCCCCTCTTTTTCCACTGTATATAAATCCTGCCCTTACTTCTGAGACTAGCTTAGATCCCATTAATTCCTCCAAACTATTGCAAACCCAAATGGCCTTTTATTACTCTAAGTTTCTCTGACTCTACGTTTACTGTTATCCATGAATTACAAATCAGAAATTACTTTGCTTCTTTATCTTTTTCAGCTGACATTTTGTTTCTCCAATTACATTAAAAATTTTATGAGAGTAGAACTCCTGTCTTAGATTATTTTGCATTCCCAACACCTAGTATAGTATTTTTGCCTTTACCTAGTAAGTATCAAATAAATGTATAAAAAGAGTTGGCATTAAGATAGTGGAAAAAAATATTCTAACTTTGATGACAGTAAAACCAAATTCTGCCAAAATACTTAGAAAAGTTTATTCTGTGCCAATATGAATGATGGCAGCCTAGAGACATAGTCTCAAGAGGTCCAGAGAAAATGCTCCTAAGGCAGTCGGGTTATAGTTTGGTTTTATACATTTCAGAGAGACAGGTAAAACCATAAATCAAAACATAGAAGGTGTAGGTTGGTTTGTCCAGAGCAGGGCATCTTGAAGTGGGGTTTATAAGTTGGTAATTGGTGGAAAGAGTTAAGATTTGTCTAAAGACTTGGAGTCACTAGAAAGGAATGCTTAAATGAGAGCGTCAGCTATCTATTGTGTGATGCTATTTCACAATCAGGCTGTAAAGTAAGCCACCAGGTTAATAACAAAAAGTCCTTTTAATGTGATTTTTGTGACTTATAAGGCAAGATTACCCAGGCCCCCTAGAAAGGAATTTGGGCTGGAGAAAAAGAAAAAAAGATCACAGATCAGTCATCAACTGGAAGAGAAGATATAAGTCTGCAGCCAAATTCTACTGTTTGTTATTTTAGTAAACTTGGACTGATTAGTAAACTTTAGCTTAGTAAACCTGGGCTTCAATCTTACTGGTTTTCTGTTTCTTCCCCTATGAAATGGTGATTTAAACTACCTACTTAACCTACTTCACAGACTGACATTAAATATCAAATGGGGGTAGAATTATGTAAAAGTGCTCTTTACACTAAGAGGTATGAAGAAGTTTTTTTTTACTAAATGTAGTAGGGGAATCCCGTAATACCTGGCACTTAGTAGGCCCTCAAGAAATACTTAGTGAAAGAATAAGTTAGTTACTGATTAACAATTCCTTTCAATGCTCAGAACAAACTTGTGAGATATGGTACTATTATCAGTTTTAGGATGAAGTAGCTGAGAATAATGAGGTTGGATAGCATCCCTAATATTAAACAGTACATAAAAAATAGGATCAAACAGGTCTGTCCAATTCTTAAAGATGATACTCATAATTGTAACAATTGTTATAATTCTTAAAGATGATACTTATATAATGATACTAAAATTATATATAATACTTATTATATACAATTTCACTTCACCATTTTAAACAAGGTAGGGAGGTAGAAGTATTTTTTTTTAAAGATTAATCTGGTATAGTAGAACCTACTTCTTAAAAATGTAATTGAAGTAGACACTGTTGAAAATTTTCTAATATAAGGGCTCAGAACACAATTCCTCAAAGTATGGCACATTGGCATGCCACGTACATTGAGCTGAAGGAAATCAAAAGGGCCTCAGAAGTAAGGTCTTTCTGACCTTTTCTCACTTTCCTTTCACTTGAACCCTTCCTCTTCTAAGGCAGGCCATAGAAACTAGAACACTTCTCTTCTAAAGCAAGCCACAAAACCTAGAAAGGGTCAATCCCACTCTTTTCACTTCTCTTTTGAAAACTCTCATTTCAGAGGAAGTTACCCCATGCCCAAGAGGAAGAAATGTTACATAGAAAGGCCAAGAATAACCTGAATAGACAGGCTTTGCTGGATTTCCCCCCTTCAGTCTATTACCAATAGATTATACCCTTTTGTCCAATCACATTTCTACACAACTATCCATTCTTCCTTGAACTTACACATAAAAACAAACAAACAAACAAACAAAAAAACCCAATTACCTGGGTCTCTGGGTCTTCAGCAACAATCTTTTACTGTTGGTGTGTCTTTGAAAGTTTTATTTTCCTACCTTGCCAGGACCCTGAGGAGGGTTAAGGAAAGTTTCTCCTTTATACTACCTTTCTACTTTATAATAATAGAGTCTACCTGTATTTTAATGTATATTATTTAATTTTAATCTCATGATAACTCTATAAAGTAGATACTAGTAAGTAGGATCATCCTTAAGTTTAGGATCACATTGACTCGGTGCCTGTGGCTCAATGGGCTAAGGCACCAGCCACGTACTCCTGAGCTGGCGGGTTCAAATCCAGCCCGGGCCCGCCAAACAACAACGACGGCTGCAACCAAAAAAATGGCCGGGCGTTGTGGCGGGCACCTATAGTCCCAGCTGCTTGGGAGGCGGAGGCAGGAGACTCGCTTGAGCCCAGGAATTGAAGGTTGCTGTGAGTTGTGATGCCACAGCACTCTATCCAGGGTGATAGCTTGAGGCTCTGTCTCAAAAAAAAAAAAAAAGTTTAGGATCACATGACTGTTAATTGGCAGAGCAGATATTTGGAACATATTACAACAATTCAGTCTCCAGAGCCTACACATTTCCATTGATTTTGAATAACTATAGTCAAAATACAATTTTGAGAATCTGAGAGTAGAATGCAATGGTATGTGCCTATAGTTTCAGCTATTCAGGAGGATTGTTTGAGCCTAGGGATTTGAGGCCAGACTAGGCAGCACATTGAGGCCAGCCTAGGCAGCACAATGAGGCCTCTATCTTGAAAAAAAGAAAGAAAGAATATTTAGTGAGATTTAAAATAGCAAGAAGTACTTGCTGTGGTAGAAAAACTACCTGTGTATTTACTGATAAAAATCTTCAAAAGAGGTAAAGTTAGCTTAGAAGAGCAGAATGAGTGAAGAAGAGGAGTAATATTTGACAGAAGCTATAAGAGAGGAGAAATTGCCTCATTCCCCCTTCTAGGTTCGGTGGCTGGTCTACAAATTAAATTGACATAAAAGACATTAAGAAGAGAAAAACAGTTAAGTAGGTAATTATATGGGTACACAAGGGAATCTCACAAAAATAGAAATTTCAAAAAAGGAGTCAGATTATGAAATTTACTAGCATCCTGATCAACAGAAAGGTTATAGGAGCTTGGAGGTTCTGGAGGAGTGATGGAGACAAATAATGGAAGGGTGAATGAAGGAAATGTATTTTGAATAAAGATTATCTAGTTATGTAAGTAAAAGACTCTCAGGCAATAAAAGACTCTAAAGGGAGTTCTCTTTCAAGTCCAGATACATTTACTAATGAAAATTTCAAATATAAATGTAGATTTCTTTTTTAAAAAGGGCAACTTTTCAAAGCTACCCCTGTGTTTTCATTTTCTCAAAGTAACAGCTAGAAATAATTAATATATCAAAAAGTAGTATTTTGGGATGACATATTTTGGTCTCCTATATTCATATTTTGGGATGATATGTCCTTGGTCCCAATAAAGCCAAAGTATTTTCCCCTTTGGAACATTTGAGTGAACATTGAGGAAAAATGAAGAGCCAGGAAAGTGATTTCTAGTGCCTTGATGTGGACAAGAAAACAAATGCCACAAAATAATTTAATATTATTCCCTTTGCATTGCTCATCAAATAAGAGCTACTGCTGTTTGCAGATAAAATTAATTTTATCATATTTAAATTGAGGCAGTGGGTATTTTGGTGCAATTAATAGGTGATTTGAACTTCTAATAAGCAATACTCATCACAAAGTTTAATAATTGAACTTTAGAGATTCTCTGTTAAGTTCATTGTAGCATGACTTAAAGTGCAAATTAATTCAAAAAGTATTTATGAAACATAAATATATTCCAAACAATTATTACTGAGGGCCCACCAAGTGATGCCAAATCCTGCTCCAAAAAATTCAGCACTTGTCCCCAAGGCCACATCAAAGTAACAAGGACATGGACAGTGCCTGTGGTTCAGTGGGTAGGGTGTCTGCACCATATACTGAAGGTGGCGGGTTCAAACCCAGCCCCGGCCAAACTGCAACAAAAAAATAGCTGGGCATTGTGGCGGGCACCTGTATTCCCAGCTACTCAGAAGGCTGAAGCAAGAGAATCACCTAAACCCAAGAGCTGGAGATTGCTGTGAGCTGTGACACCACAGCACTCTACCAAGGGCAACAATGTAAGACTCTGTGTCTAAAACAAACAAACAAATAAATAAAATAACAAGGACAAGTGGTTTGAGGAAAAAGAAAAGGAGGCTTATTAATTTGCCAGCAAATCAGGAAAATATCAGACTCCTGTCTTAAAGAACCATTGTCCTATCTATAAACAGAAATACAAAGTTTTTAAAGAGAGGATTATTGACTTCAGGATATTGGTGCTTAACTATAGTTGATTGTTCTGATCTAGCCCATCTTCAGGGAAGACAATTTTGTGACCTTTTCCTATCCCTGGACAATTCTGTTGAGCCATCTCCGGTGGTATAAAAAACAAAGGATACTCCTCTGGCCCTCTGTTCTCTGCCCTCAGGCAGGGATGCAGGTCTTAGTTTTTGGAAAGGGTGAGAGGTTTTTGAAGAGACAGAAAACATTTTTACCCTTATCAAGGCTCTTCCCTCTTTACACAATGAAGTGATACTTGGTACATAGTGGTCTTTAAACAGACAAGTTTACCTTTATACTTGTTTATAAGGTCTGTACCAGCCATATTTCATTTTAATAGATCATGGGGAGAAATGGAAACCTTTAATGTGGTAAAATTTTTAATTTTTATAGTAAATATCTGTACATTTTTTAAAAGTGCAATCTATTATATAATAACTAAGAAACTTTTTATACAGACTGGGAGAATATGATGTAATTTAAGAAATTAGTATCTTCAAAGGTAACCTCAGGCTTAACAAATATTTAAAGTCAAATTTAACCATGTAAAACCATAATTCAACTAAAATTCAGTAGTGTAAGTAATACTTCCTCATTAAGAAATAATTTCTGCTCATATATTGTCTTATGCCCAGGAGTCTCTCAAAGACCACACCACCAGACAAATTGAATTTAAAAAGGAGTCCTTTTATTGAGGAGCCGACTGGTGACTGCCTCAGTGTCCCAACATGGGGTTTCTGAGAGCAGCTCCAAGTTGTCTGTGGCTCTGGTTTTTATAGGGCAAAACATTTCTGGGAGGCAAGCAAGCATTACTACAGAAGCAAAAACAGCAGTTCCATTAGTCATTTTGCATAGTACTATGATAGCGAGAGAATTAGTGATTTTTTTTCTTCCTTACAAAACAGGTACAAACCACAATGTCATAAGGGGAAATGCAGGGAAGGGAACTTCTAGGTAAGGATTATAAAGGGCATGATCATAAAAAGCTATAATCATGAGGGCTACGTGGTCAGTAACTTACATTACTAACAATTTTAGATAAAGGCATTTACAGTTACAATGGGAGGGCAAACAAGAGGAGCTAGTTTTAAAGGTAAAAAGGAGTAAATGGTAAAATGGAGTCAAGCTTCTTCTTTTAACATTTCAATATTATATATGGATGGCATGAAGACCACCTTAACATAATCATGAGGATTATTGTCACAAAGGTAATTATAATTAGTGACTTTCTACACAATACTAATAATTCTAATAGCTCTAACCAGGTACACTTAAAATACTCTGCAATGGGTACAGAGGCAAGTGGAACCAGATTTTTTAAAGCAATAAAATATAACAAAACAACGGGATGTAATCAGGCCTGCTTTGCCTTCTCACTGATTCTAAGGAACAAGAATTATAACAAAATGGAGTTAGGCTTGCTTCTCTTTCACCTTAACAATTGAATGGAAATAATATTGTGATATCAAAGAAGTATGCCTAATACGCATTATAACTTAAAGAAGATAATATCAGTATCAACATTAGTCCCAATCATACCTACATTGACAGCTCTGTTCTTTTTTTGGGGGGGGTACAATGTGTTGATTTTTTTATATACAATCTGATGTGGTTAGATCAAACCAATCAACATAGCTTTCACCTCATTTACTTGAGTATTGTACCAAAACATCGATGTTCTACACTTGACAGATTTGACTTGTACCCTAGTCATATGCTCCATAGGTGGGGTCCCACCTTTTACCCTCCCTCTGTCAAATCTCCCCCCTCCCCTCCCTTCCCACTTCATCCTGAGCT
>CAUYON010101825.1:0-10428 GCA_963573935.1 Arctocebus calabarensis | reverse complement strand
ATGGGGCTGGCACCCTACTCCTTGAACCACAGGCACTGCTCTAAGTTATGCAATTTCAATATTGATTCAGTCAAAAAGATATCCTTTATTTCCCCACTCTAATTGGAGAAATTAGTGTTTCATTTGATATCTCAGGGAGCCAAAACAAGAATTAATATCCCTTATCTATTTAAATATCAAATTAGGTCACGTTAATTTGACTGAAACACTAAACAAGCCATCTTATCTGCAAAATGGAGACACAGATTACATACTGTCTTGTTTTGGGCTCTTGCATGGTCTTAGTTCATCAGCTTCCACAGGAGCAACTTATCCCCTTCAGTCTGAGTCACAGCTAAGGTGAATATTAGAGACTGTCTGATGCTCAAGTACTCTTTCCTGGAAGCACTCTGACACAACAAATAGAAGGAGCAGGCTGGTGTCGTGGGCCTGACAGAGTCAGGTGGTCAGCTATCCAACTGACTGCTGACTAGGAAGGTCTCCTTCTGTGGACTATTGTCAAAGTTTGCGGGATTTCTTTCTCTTTTGTATACCTATATTTAGCCCATGTCAGTTACCTTCATAAAATAAGTATTTCCCTCATCAAAGAAGTTTAAGTTGTTCTTGTAAGGGCTAGATTTGTTTTAAGGTGCATGAGGGTTGCTTGCGTGCTGAAGTGGTCTTATCTCCTAGAAATGCTGATCCAGGGTTGCAAATCCTCAGGCTAGGTTGCATCATATGCCTGAGTAGACCTTACGACTATCATTAATCTTATCGCCACAAATCTTTGCTTATACTATACTGCAACATACCATATAGTATCATTGTAAGAAATGAATATTAAGAAAAAGAAAACCTTCAACATATGACTTAACATTGTTGTCTGTAATGAAGAACTAATATCAGAAGATAATGTTCCATTTGTGGTTTGATAATTCTTAAAGTCATATGTGCTTGAGTAAAGTATTGAGGATTCTTCACTCTAATTCTGAATGTACAAGAAAGAAAGCAAGTCAACAGGAAGGAAGAAAAGAATATATGTGGTGTTTATATTTTCCTTCTTGCAGTACTTCACTAAGACAAATAGTCTTCAGTTTCATCTGGGCTGTTACAAAAGATACAACATCACCATCATTTTTATGGCTGAGTAGTATTCCCCGGTGCACAAACCATCACATGGACTCAATGCTAGGTTGGAACTAGTTGATTAACATGTGTGTGCACATATGGAAGTAAGCAGAAATCAAGTAGGTGGGAGGAGTAGGGTAACTGCACACCTAACAGGTGCAATGCACACTTTCTGGAAGAAGGACACAATGACAACTGTGACTTAAAAGGGACAAAAGCAAATTATGTATCCAAAACACATGTGGCCCTGTAACATTCTGAAATTTTGAAAAAAGGAAAATATGCTAAAATATCAGGAAACAGTATGCATGATTTTCCCAGGATAGAAATTGCAATGCTAGGATAGTAATACAAAGCAGTACTTCTACTCCACACTAAAGTCTCAATATGCGTTGCTATAGTAGTACCCAAGAAAGCAATCCAGAACGCTGAAACTCACCACTGGGATTCGGTTGCTTTCAGACAAGTAAAGAAGTGTCCAAGATACATCTGCCTGGAAACAGTGCAGAAAAAGTACTGACCAAGAATGATGGGAATCTGATTTTATAAATGAAGTGCAATCTCATTGATAGAATGAAAAGGGGAGAGTATATTTAACATTTCCTTTGCTTGTCCCCTCACCCTTACCTGGCTTTAACTTCTGTTTCCTCTTGGGCATTTAGACTGTACAAGCTCTAATTTCTATATTCCTCTGGTCCGTAGATTATCCTAGAGATGATCCAGGGTGCCAGTACCAGGAGAGAAGGGGGTACATGATCCAAGAGGTTCCTTCTATCCTCAGTTCTGACAGGGCACATACTGTTTTATTATAGAGTTTTGTGTGAGATCTCATTTGAAAAAGAAATCACTGCTTTAAATTTTGAAAAATACTATCTCAGCTCTTTTACAATTCATCCTCAAGAAAAGATATTTTAGGCTTGGTGCCCATAGCACAGTGGTTATGGCGCCAGCCACACACACCAAAGCTGCGGGTTCAAGCCCGGCCTAGGCCTGCTAAACAACAATGACAACTGGAACAAAAAATAGCCAGGCATTGTGGTGGGAACCTGTAGTCCCAGCTACTTGGGAGGCTGAGGCAAGAGAATCGCTTAAGCCCAAGAGTTGCTGTGTTCTGTGATGCCACAGCACTCTACCAAGGGTGACATAGTAAGACTCTGTCTCAAAAAAAAAAAAAAAAAGAAAGAAAAGATATTTTATATTCATTTATCAAAGTAGTTTCTATTTTATATCACATTAGTACACCCTCATTCTTCTATGTAAATAAAGGGGGAATTTACAAGTGTTGCTGCTTTTTAAAAGTGTTTCAAAACCCAAAAACAAATACATGAGGAATTTATTAAAAATGACAATGGTTCTTTGTTTCAAGGTTAACATTTTCCCACAGAAATACCATGAACTTTGGTTTAGACATGCTTGAAGATATTTTCATAAAGCTCCAAGGGTTTATTAGTTTTGATTTCCTTATCTAGAAAATAGGAATATTGGTTTTTTTTATAGTTTCAAGGAAAAATAAATGGTACAAAAAGTACTAGTGCAAAAGGCCTGTTTCACGGCCTCAAAACTGTTACTGTCAGGAAATCAAACCACAACCACAAGAGCTCTCAACCTTATCTACATTTCCCAATTTCATCTACAAACTATTTTGAGACAGAGTCTCAGTCTTTTCCCAAGCTATAGTGCTGTGGCATCAGCCTAGCTCAAAGCAACCTCATCTTTCTTCCTTCTGCCTTATAAGGTTTATGCTGAAAGACTCCACTCACAATGTTAGGGGAGCTCCCTTGTACATTACAAATCACTTTTGTTTTGCTGCTTTAGAGATTATTCTAGTGTCTGACATTTGACAGTTTGACTATAATGTGCCTCAGTGTGAACCTCTTAGATTTCTTATTAAGTCAATTTTTTGTACCTTTTGGAATTTGAATTTGGATGTTTATTCCTTAGATTTGAGGAGTTTTCAGTCATTATTTCTTGAAATAGCCTCTCTGCTCCTTCTATGAATTCCATAATAGGTATATTGGCTCCTTGGTGATATTCCATTTGTACCTTAGTCTTTCTCCAATTTTATTTGTCCTTATTCATTTCCATTCTACTGACTTGATAATTTCAAATGGTCTGCCTTCCAATTCACTAATTCTTTCTAATGTTTGATCACATCTGAATTCAGCCACTCCAGATTTTAATAAAATTTTCTTTTATCCTTGATAGCTTTTATTGATTGATAAGTGTAATATATAAAATGCCATAGAGATAATATTCATCCTAGGTCAGCATATTATTCCTCCAGAGAGAACTTCCAGACATCTATTATACTTCCTTATAGCATGTAGCCCTTTGTTTTAGTGACAAAAATCTAGAGTATTTGATATGAAAAATGAACCAAATTTTTTTATTCTCCAGCACTATGCATCTTTCAGAAATTTGGCTCAGCTTGTAAGCTTCACCACCAAGTCATTTATGTTTGGCATATATCTTTAGAGAAAATTTTTCCAAATTCTCAACTAACCTTTCTGGGTTTCCTTATTTCTTGTATTCCATTTTATTGCTTTGGTGACTTCAAATCAGTAATTTTCTTTTAAGTTGTATGAATATTTTTAAGTCTATATGGGAAGGTTGGTCCACTTTAACAATGTATCATTACTCGAAGGAGACTGTGTTTTAAAGACTTGTTGCATTTATTGGTTAGTCTAACTTACTTTTAGTCTAACATTTCTCCAAAACTATTAATATAGCCTTAGCATTTAAGGCTCATAATTTGCATATATATTATACAGGTGGTCTCATATTACTGCTGTTTCTTTTGGCTCACATGTACATGATGTTTTCTTTGGATATTTTGAGATTTCTTAAAGATGAGCTCATATTCCATGAAAATTTATAAACAACAATGTTTGAACCACAATAAAGTTATTTTCTCTCTCCATGATTTCATCTTCCTTTGGAATATTTGAGGCCTTTTAGGCTTGTACCAGAACAGTCTTCAAGATCCACCCCTATAAAAATAAAGCTTAAGTATACAAGTGCAATAGATGTCTGGAAGTTCCCTCCTCAGGAATAATAAGTGAACCCAACTACAAGAATAAAATACAAAAAAGAGGAACCCAAACAACAACAAACAGAAAAGAAAAAAAAAAACTAAACTAAAAATATTGGGTAAAGGAATAAAAATTACATACACATTGTAATATGTCTTCTGGCCACAAGGTGGCGCTGCTGTGTTACCATATGGAGAATAGGCGCTGGAAACCTCTTTACTTGCCAAGGATGTAGGGTCCTGTCTTCCGGAGTAAGAGGCCACCAGTCAGTGTCTGCTTGTTGTCAGCATTCAGTCCCTGCAGGGTTGGTTGTCTTGAAGCTCTTGCCAGCATCCTTAGGAGGCATGTCTGACAAAGACCACTGACAACAATTCCCAAGGGTGTGGGATCCACTCAGCTAACCCTAAGAGTAGACACCCGGGCTACTGAGATATGCCAGAGCTAGCTGTGCACTAACACCCTGCGGATCTGTTTGACCTTCCCACAATGGTGGCCCAGCTGGCAACCCTGACCTATCCTTAATAGTGGCCCAGCTAGCAAGTAGGACCTTTCCACAATGGCCTCCCAGCTACCACCCATGACCTTCCCTCAATGGCAGCCCAGCTAGCAGCCAAGTCTATGGGAAATCCATACCACCAGTTATTCAAACCCAGCAGATGGACACCAAGTCCACACACTCGTCCAAGCCCTCCAAGGGAATCCCAATGCACAGTCTGGCCCCACATGGAAAACCTGCAGGACAGCCCTTTTTCGTCTCCAGTCTTCCCTTAGAGGACTGGCCTGTTGATTCCCACCCATTCCCATACACTCACTTTCTGTGCAGCCTTTCCTCCTACCCCTTTTAGGGAAACTCTTGGAACCACAAACTGTGGAGTTGCTATTGTTTAATGAGGCCTCAGCTCCTGAGCACAGGGCCAGCTAAAGGCTCTGATGTGGCACCCGCACAATCTAAGGGTCCCTCATAACTTGACTTCTTAACAGGGTATGTAGAAAATAGAGTTTAGTGGACATGCGTCATTGAAGTCCCTTAAAGCAGCAGATATCAATGAGTTTTCTTTGAATTCTATCCTCACTCTTCCTTATTAACAGATAGCAGCTTCCTTTGTAGAGATGTCTTGTTCACGAAGGCATGGGCTAATCTGGAGAATAGAAATAATGCAAAGATAGTTGGTTTCATGTGACTACCAGCATCATGGGAGCAGGTTGATGTTATATTAAGCTTAAGAAGTATGAAGTAATGTTTTCAAGCATTTTTTTTGATATATTAAACATCACTTCTCTCCCTCACACATGCTTTGCTAGAAGCCCCGCCTATTAAATCTATAATTTTATAAACATAACAATAGCCCATAATAAGTCAGTGGCACATTACCAGGGCGCTTAGCTGTTCAAAGACACTTGTCTTCAGGTACCGTTTGTAAGTCAACATGTGATGTGAGCAATAGTACACTTTGTTTCAGGACTATGGAAAGAGGCTGAAGAGATACTAGATATTTCTCTTGGCAACATATAAAAGAAACATCACCTAAGACCTTCAAATAAGAGAGGAAACATACAGAATACATGTGTGTAAGCAGAGGTGGGGCATGTTCAATAATGAACATTTTAAAACAATCATATGAAGGAGAAACTTCAGGAAGCCTTTGAAAGTCTCTAACGCTCAAATTTGAAACTCTAAGAAATTTTCTAGAATCCTATATAAGCATGAAAAAATCCAAATAGTCTCTTGGTCCTCCTTCTCATGATAGAAGAAGAACACTGATGATAAATGCTGAGGGCATGATCTGTGCTGTCACCATTCTAGGGGCTTTGCAGTTAGTCATATCAACAAACCAGCAGAGCCGAGATGTTACCTAAACCTCAATGATATAAAGTAACATTGTTCGTCTTACTTGTTTACCAGAGAATTAATTAAGAAGAATGTAAAAAATTTCTGCTTTAAATAAAAGATTATTAATAACCTGTTATCTTTATGATATTTTAGGCACTTTCAGTTGACACTCATCTCCTCTTCCTTAATACGGGTTGGATACATAACCTTAACTGTCTCTGTGAGATAGAGGTCAAAGGTAACAAGATCAGCTGGCTGGCATCTTCTACCTCAATTTCCAACTCTCTCCTCATAGGCCAGAAACTTGATACTCTGAGGAAGAAAAGAGAACACATGAAAGGTCTATTTGTTTAGCTAACAGTGGTCATAAGCCCCTTTGCTTTCTTGCTTATTTCTGCTTCTTTGGCTGGTGCTGACTGATCTCTTTGTGGCAAGTATTCTATGGAGCACATCATTAAGGAATTTGCTGATCCACAATTCCTTGGCTTTCTAATGTTGCAGGTCAGTTTGGCTTAAAGTTAAGGATGGTAAAGGAATTTATCAGACCCAATTGAGGTATTTGTATCAGACAAGAGTAAAAAAACTGCAACTACGTACTATAAAACTGAATCCAGCAGCACCTCAAAAATATTATACCCCTAATTAACTGGGATTTATCTCAGGGATACAAGGTTGATTCAACATATGCACATGAATAAATTTAAAACATAACAGTGTAATTAAGGACAAAAACACATGATAGTCTCTACAGACACATACACACAAAGAAAACCACATTTGAAAATATTCAACACTCCTTCACGGTGTGAAAATTCTTAATAAGTAAGGTCTGGGAGGAATGTACCTCAACACACGAAATACTATGTGTAATAAACCCACAGCTCATCACACAGATTGGAGAAAAGCTTAAAGATGTTCCTCTACTAAATGGAATAAGACAAACATGGCCACTTTCACCACTCTTACTCAGCATAAGTACTGGACGTCCTGGACCAGTGGTTCTCAACCTTCCTAATGCTGCAAACCTTTAATACAGTTCCTGTGGGTCATGAACTGCAGGTTGAGAACTGCTGTCCTAGACAGAGCAACCAGGCAAGAGAAATGAATAATGAGCAGCCAAATTGAAAGGAGAAAGTCAAACTTTCCCTGTTTGCAGAAGACATGGTCTTATCTGTAGAAATGAACTCAACCAAAAACTCTTCAGTAAAGTTGCAGGATGCAAAGTCAACATATAAAAATTAGATGTATTTAGTATTTCTCTATACCAACAATGAGTTAGCTGAAAGGGGAAGCAATTCCATTTACTATTGCTCTACATAATTTAAATAACAGGAAAAAGAATTAGCCAGGAAAAGGAAAGATGTCTACAAGGAAAACCGTAACACATTGATGAAAAATTTGAAGGGAACACACAAAAGGGATCAATACTCCATATTCATGGATTGGAAGAATTAATATTTTAAAAAATGATCATTCTTCCCAAGTAATTTATAGATTCAGTGCAGTTCCCACCATAATACCAGTGATATGCATCACAGAAATAGAGAAAACAAGCCTAAAATTCACATTAAACTGCAAAGAACCCAGAATAGCCCAAAGTAATATTGATAAACAAAACAAAACAAAAAATGAAACACTGAACAAGAAACTACAACAAAAAAACCAAACCTAGAGGTATCACGTGAACTTGCTTCAACATATAAGTCTGTAATTACCAAAACAGCATTATATAGATGTAGAAACAGATATGTAGAGTAATTCAACCAAACAGAAAGTCTGGTAATAAATTCAGATATTTACAGCCAACCAATTTTTGACAAAGATGCCAAGAACGTACATATGAATAAAGAGTCTCTTCAATAGTCCTGGGTAAACAGGAATTCTATAGGCATAAGAATAAAACTAGGGGGTGTAACTCTAATGATTATGCAACTCAATCTTATTAAAAATAGAATAATGATTGGAACTTTTACTTAATTAAAATCAAGTTTTAGGAGATTTCCACTAATCCATGATTCTTCTTTCTTTAACTTAAGATAACAAACTTACAAAACACTCTCTTCTTTAAAGACTATAATTATCAGAGGAAAGTTATGCAATTTCAATATTGATCCATGTAAAAAGCTATCCTTTGTTTCCCCACTCTAATGGCAGAAATTAGAATTTTATTTGCTAGTCCAGGGAGTCAAAACAAGAATTAATATCCCTTACCTATTTAAATGTCAAGTTATTATCCTGTGGTTCAAGGAGTAGGGTGCTAGCTCCATATACCAAGGGTGGCAGGTTCAAGCCTGACCCCAGCCAAAACTGCAAAAATAAATAAATAAATATCAAATTAGGTCACATGGATTTGACTAAAACACTAAACATGCGATCTCATCTGCAAAATGGAGGTACAGATAACATACTGTCTTGTATGCGGCTCTTGAGTGATCTTAGTTCTTCAACTTCCACAGGGCCAACTTAACCCTTCAGGCTGATTCAAAGCAAAGGTGAATCTTGGACACTGTCTGATGCTCAAGCAGTCTTTCCTGGAAGCACTGTGACACAACAAATAGGAGTGGTCTGGTGTCATGGGCCTGACAGAGTCAGGTGGTCAGCTATCCAACTGACTGCTGACTGGGAGGGTCTCCTTCTGTGGACTATTGTCAAAGTTTGGGGGATTTCTCTCTCTTTTAAACCTATATTTAGCCCATGTCAGTTGCCTTACTAAAATAAGTATTTCCTTCATTAAAGAAGTTTGCGTTATTCTTGTAAGGGTAAGCTTTGTTTTAAGGTGTATGACAATTGCATGCGTGCTGAGGTGGGCTTATCTCCTAGAACTGCTGGTCCAGGGTTGCAAACCCTCAGGCCAGGTTGCATCATACTGAGAAATGTCTGAGTAGACCTTAGGACTGTCATTCAACTTAGAGCCACAAAACGTTGTTTATACTATACTGAATATACCATATAGTTCCACTATAAGAATTGAATATCATGGTAAACCATAAGACTTAACATTGTTGTCTATAACGAAGAATTAATATCAGAAGAAAATTTTCCATTTGTGGTTTGATAATTCTTGAAGTCATATGTGCTTGAGTAAAGTATTTAGGATTCTTCACTGTAATTCTGAATATACAAAAAAGAAAGCAAGTCAACACGAAGGAAGAAAGGAGGTACATGTGGTGTTTGTATTTTCATTCTTGTATACTTCCCTAAGACAAATAGTCTCAAGGTTCATCTGGGTTGTTATACAAGATATGACATCACCATTATTTTTGTGGCTGGGTAGTATTCCACGGTGTACACACCACCACATGGACTCAGTACTAAATTGGAACTAGTCGATCAACATTTGTATGCATATATGGAAGTAAGCAGAAATCAAGTAGATGGGAGGGGTAAACGCACACATAACAGGTACTGTGCACACTTTCTGGAGCAAGGACGCAATGATAACTGTGACTTAAAAGTTACAAAAGCAAATTAAGTAACCAAAACATGTGCGGCCCAATAACATTCTGATATTTTTAAAAACAGGACGTGTGATAAAGTATCAGGGAACAGTATGCATGCGTGTGCCAGGATACAAATTGCAATGCTAGGATAGTAATACAAAGCAGTACTTCTACTCCACACTATAGTCTGAACATACGCTGTTATAGTAGTACCCTACAACATTGGAACTCAACACAGGGATTCAGTTACTTTTCAGACAAGTAAAGAAGTGTCCAAGCTTCGTCTGCCTAGAAACAGTGCAGAAAAAGTAGTGACAAAGAATGATGGGACTATGACTTTGTAAATGAAGTGCAATTTAATTGACAAAATGAAAAGGGGAGGGTATATTTAACTTTTCCTTTGCTTGTCCCCTCACTCCTACCTGGCTTTGTCTTCTGTTTCCTCTTAGGCATTTAGACTATATAAGCTTTAATCTTTATGTTCCTCAGGTCCCTAGATTTTCCTAGAGATGACCCAGGGTGCCAGTACCAGGATAGAAGGGGGTACATGATCCAAGAGGCTTCTTCTACCCTCAGTTCTGCCAGGGCACATACTACTTTATCTGTTTATATCGAGTTTTGTGTGAGATCTCATTTGAAAAAGAAAACATCGCTTTAAATTTTGAAAAATTCTATTTCAGCTCTTTTAAAATTCATCCTCAAGAAGAGATATTTTCTATTGATTCATCACAGTAGTTTCTATTGCATATCACATCAGTATGCACTTGTACTTCTGTGTACAGGAAGGGGAAATTTACAAGTGTTATTGCTTTTTAAATTGTGTTTCAAAACCTAAAAGCAAATACATGAGGAATTTATTAAAAATGACAAAGGTTCTTCGTTTCATGGTGAATATTTTCCAATGGAAATACCATGAACTTTGGTTTAGACTTGCTTAAAGATATTTCCATAAAGTTCCAACTGTTTATTAGCTTTGGTTTCTTCATCTAGAAAATAGAGATACTGGTTTTTTTTTTTT
>CAUYON010101818.1:0-11875 GCA_963573935.1 Arctocebus calabarensis | reverse complement strand
GAGCCCAAACTGGACTGAGAGTGCCCGGGGCATATGGCCCCTGTCCAGAATGCAAGGGTCAACCCTGGAGGGTGGCCTGTCCCCAGAGGCGAAGGCCTCCTGGGATGGTGACCCCATCGGAGCCCAAATTGGACTGAGAGTGCCTGGGGCATATTCTCATGGCTCCAGCTTGTGTCATCACCCCTCAAGAGCCCCAGGTTTGCCTTACAGTGGAGCGCCAGGAGAAAAAACTTTTTTTGGACACTGGAGCAACCTTTTCTGTACTTCTCTCTAATCCTGGTCTTTTATCTCCCAAATCCATAACTATACAGGGGATGTCTGGACAGCCGGTTATCAAATTTTTCTCCCAGCCTCTAAGCTGCAATTGGGAGGACTTGCTATTCTCTCATGCCTCCCTAATCATCCCTGAAAGTCCTGCTCCCCAGTTGGGAACTAAAACAGGCACTTTTCCCTCCTCAAGATCTAGTCATCATCGAAACTCTTTCCTATAATTCACCTTCCCTGACCCTCAACTTGGGAAGTCCCCTTTCCTGTTATCTTGTCGTCTTCTTCTACTGTTAAAGTTATAGGAGTCGATTCCTGCATACATCATTCACGAGTAAAGTCCTGGAACCTTCCATCTTCTACAGAGGTAGGCAATGAAGACAGCCAACCACAGACCACCTACACTTGTGAACCTTTCACTTGCAAATTTCAGTTTTGCAAATGCCCTAGGGTCAGAGGCAGCTCCAAGTGTCTGAGTCATATTTCTGAGTTTCCTTCTATGGTATCTTGGTTCAATAATCTTTCATAGATTTATAACCCCTCTGATGCATTTAAGCAGACATTTTTATATATTGTCCCTATTTTCTGACTGTCCTCAGTAGAAGGGTTTGTTTGAATTATTTTGCTAATACCAGTATGATTTTCCTTATCATAAGTAGGAAGGAAAGTCTTCAATGTTTTCTCTATAATCTTTCTTTCCTTCTTGTATACTATTCTATTTAACTCCCATATCAACCATAGTGCCTAGAACATTTTTGGTATTCTGTATTTAAAATGCTTTTTGGAGATCTCCGTGGGCAGAATATAGAAGAGAGTTAAAAAAGGTGATGAAGACAAACTAGCCATAATTTTGAGCTGAAAATAACTATAACTAAACATATTTTAAGCAATTATTTCTTCCTCTGTATAAAATGTTTTGTCTATAACATTCACTGGGCATGGTTTTTAGGCAAGTCAACATAAATTGAGCTGTAATTATCACTTTGGCAAAATATAAGAGGGAAGAGAATTAATTTGGTGACTTTTAGTCATAAATTATAAGCCCCACAGAGTAATACCTCCTCTAGGACCTTATGTGATTCTCTTTATATGGTGGTGCCCTAATAAGTATTTGTTGAGTTGAGAGTGAATATTTTAATGTATCAGTGAATTTTTCTGGTTTGTTATCCTTTTTGATAACTGACAAGCCTTAACTCCTGGGCCACCTCCTTGAGAATGCTAACACAATTATTTATAATTTTCCCTGTGTAATAACAGTGGGAACTGTAATATATAAAAGTACCTGTTGAAAGGCAATAATAGGGAAGATATTTCTTCTGGATTCTTTTAGAATTTAAGGGCATATTTCTGCCAATATTTCTGCAGCTCAATTTTGTTTGCACTCACTGAAAATATGTATCATTGATCAAAGAGTATCAATTATGTTAGTAAGTGCTTAATAGATTGAAATGGACACTTGTACCATCTTCACCTTTTAATGAAAAAGTGTAGGAAGCAGAAACAACTCTAACTGGAGTGACTCAAGTCTCCTGCATACATATTCTCACACAGACACACACTGCAAAAGAAATCATTGACTAACTTCAGTTCTCACTTGCAACATTCAATATGAACTCTTAAGAGATCTCAAGAGAGAAATGCCCATCCAAGAGTTCATTTGTTCAGACCACATATCCAAAGCATTATGTGGATAAAATTAGTTTAAAAGAGTGGCTGGAAAATGAAAGTGGTTTCAATCTATAAATGAAGATTCAATCCCAGATCTGTTAATATTAATTTTGAGAATTTCACTTCTCTGCGTATTTGTAGCTACAGTGATTTTAGGGGCTGCAGAGCTCAATGAGATGGCAATAGTAGCAATAACTTTTGATTCTAATGAACTGACAAGCTTACATCTGCTCCCTTGTTCAGAAGGAGATCTTTCATTGCTCGATAGCTAGGAGAGAGGTCTGACTCAGCTCTTAAGGCTGTTATTTGAAAAACAGATTAGTGAAATCATCTTTTCAATCCAGTTGAAGAGATGTAAGTTTCATTTTTGGCTTAACAAGGTCCACAGTCTTATTCAGGAAGAAGACACTGCCACACCAATTAAAAGTGGTAAAATGAAGGTATAAAAAATCATGAGCAAATGACAGGAAAGGTGAATTCCAGTTAAGTGAGATTAAGAAAAATTCTTACAGGTATTTGATGTTACACTTTTGATGTTCCAATTTCACTGTTGACATGCACTCAACATAGAAGAAATTGATTCAACTTGATGAACTTTTGGTTCATCATTTCTGTGTGTCAATAGGATTTGTCTCACTCATAAGTGAAATCTGAATTCTTCAGCCTCATTCCCTCTACCATTATGCCTAATAAAAACTTCACTTACTTACTTGGGTGTTTGGCATTCTTTCTTTGTATACAACCTTCTTATTCTTTCTTTAAGAAGATGGAGAAAGGAACAGAATATAATTAATTTTCACCACAAAATACATGCTCATAGAGTACTACTGAGCCATAAGCATTGATGCATGGGTCATAAAATTAGGAAAAGGGCATAGTTGTCTGTAGAGAGAAATGCTCCAGACTTTTACATTTAACATTATATATTGAGCTTTCCAAAACATTCTGTAATTACACATTGTTCTCTCCTTTCTAGAAGAGCCTTCCACATAAACTGCTTTTCCACATGAAAACCAGTACAGAGAATGCATAAATAAAGAACCATGTAATTATAGAAAAAGGAATCATTGAATTTTTTCCTCTGGAGCATTTACAAATAAGTTCCCGGGTTATTTGAGTTAGACGTTAAAGATGAATTGTATTTTTCCAAGATTGGAAGAAAAGGTTACATGATATAAGGGAAAGAGTGCAAGAGTTCTTTTGCTTATGTCCTAAATCTCATGGCCTTTTGTGTTCTTTATAATCATGCTTGAGGGCTCACTAAATGGCTATGCATCCACCTTACAACTGTTTTTACATAGATGGGCACAACTTGTCTCACCAGTTACCATCCTTTGGACTGTCTGCTAGAAAGGCAGGGCCATCTGCTCTAACAGACATTACCCAAACAATGGCAGTGATGTCAAAGGCATTTTCTTTCTCCTCTGACCTACTTAGTTTTCCACAAACCAACATTTTCTCCCCTTTCTTACCACGTTATGCTACAGCACTCACTGTTTTTCTCCTCCTTTATTTCTGTCCAGTGATATTTCTTTTGCTTTTAGGAAAACAGCCACGGAGCTGAGTTACAGTGCTCCTAAATCCTCTTGAAATCCATATGCAATCATCTGTTTATTAAGGTTAAATGAGTTCAACTGATACTATAAAATCTTGATTAAAATCTTGTTACATGTGAATAATACTTCTGGTTAATTGAATTTTCAGGTTAATTGAGGGTTAAATGGGAGATTTAATAAAATCACCATAGCACTTATCTTTATCTCTTTTATGGCGCTGATCACATACGACTGTGCCTTGGCACTTTTGAAGTTCATGTCTTATCTTCCCTAATGGACTAATCTCTGAAGGTTGAGTTTTGACATATACTGATCTGTAATTCAATGAGACCCAACTGATCATATTTTAAAGGCAGTGACATAATCTTTATTACCATCATCCTTGCCACTGCATCACAGCTAATAGCATAGTCTCTATAGCTAGACAGCCTGAGTTTGAATGCTATCTCTGACATTGACAGTTCTGTGGCCTTGTGAAAATTACTTAACCTCTTAGTGCCTCAGTTTCCTCATCTATGCACAGGGAATAATAGCCGTAATTACCTCACAAAGCTGTTGTGAGGATTGAGTCAATAGTTATAAAGTGCTTAGTAAACAAGGCACTTTACTAATTATTCAACATGTTTGTTCCCATTTGACCTCAAAGGAAGATGCCATTACCTCATTTTATACATGAGGAAAGTAAAATACAGAGAAGTTAAATAACTTACTCAAGGTCATATAGCTAGTAAGCAGTAGAGCCAGATTTGAATCAAGGAAGTTTGACTTGAAATTCTATACCCCTAACATCTTCTAAAATCATATTTTAATATCTCTAAAATGGCCATGCTCTTGGATCTGCTCAACTATAGGAAAAACATTTACTCCTAGTGTCACATGTCCATCACAGGCAGCACAGACCCCTGCTCATTATAACTGAGAAAGCCGGGTGAACAAGGGCTTCATCATGACCCCCGACCTGTGCTCCCAGGACCGTTGCAGTAGTAGGAGCGACTGCAGTATATCACCCTACAGCCCTTTGAGGCTAGCACATCATTCCTAGTCACATTTTATTGGCTAACACAAGTCACATGGCCACATCTAATTTCAAAGGGGCAAAGAAAATGCAGCCCCACAGTGACCCACTTCTTCCATGAACAAGAGAGCTAAAAATACTCCTTGAATATCCATACATACCATACCCAGAGACTCTCAAATTACCTGGCAAATCCTGGGCACTGAGATATGAGGTTATATGGGTGGGTGTACAAAGTAGAAAAAGTTATATTATTAATCTAGAGAAAAATCTCTCAATATTGGCATTATTCACATATTGAACCAGATAATTCCTTGTCATAGGGGGATGTCTTCTGCACTGTGAGATACTTAGCAGCTTCTCTGACCTCTATTCATGAGATGCCAGTAGCACATTTTTTTCCCTGGGTGTGACAATCAAAAATGTCTCCAGTGATTGCCAACTGGGAAGCAAAATCACCCCAATTGAGAGCCACTACTCTAAAGTCTCCTCATTTGTACTCCAAAACCTTTTCAGTCTCAGGGAAGTTCTGATTACGCTATGACGCCATTGCATAATGAGGAATTTGTAGAAGATTTGGGAGATTGGAAAACAGCCTGAGAAGGACAGTGGTTTGCCGAAAATGAGGGGTTTTGAGTTTGAACAAGAACTTCTGTCTCCTAAGTATTTGTCAAGTACTCTTTTTGCTATACCATATCCCTCAAAATGTTTTTTAGGTTTTTATAGTGACTTTATACACTGCAAAGTTCTTCAATGACTCTACATCAAATTGTCAGTATCTGTAATTTTCAGCCTATTTATTTCTTTTGGCTCTCTGTGGAAGTCAGCAACAGCTGGTCATTATGTTCTGTGTAATAACTTTTCATATATTTGAAGACTGTTATTAAACCATCCCCAAGCTTCTCTTTGCTGGGTAATTGTTATTCTCAAACATGTGCCAGGAATTGCGCAAAGCCTGGGAGAAGACAGAATCTCCAAAGTAATGTGGTGTAATAAAATTGAAGAAAAACAATTTTTGACTGAAAATATCAACCGAGAAATGAGGCTAACATCTGAGACTGTGAGGATGAATTTTCAAAGTTTTTCTCTTTTTCTTTCCTTCTTTTTTTTTTTTTATTATAGTTATTAAGGCTGACCTGAAATTTTTAATGTATTACTGTGGAAATTAATGCCCTAATTAGGATTTTATAGGACTTTTAATCCTGATGGTATGGAAATCCAATGATGACAATTTACCAAGTCTCTGCTTGTCACATCTTGGGATATGACCAGGCGTAATCCAATTAACTTCACCAGCAGTGGTGAGAGGCCATGGCATTGAACAAGACCTTCTCATAGTAATGTATAACTTGGACTGATAAAAACTACCATTTATTCTGTGCTTTCCATTTGCCAGGCCAGATGCTGCTAAGAGATTTGTAAGAATTACCTCTTTTAATTTTTGAACTCTGAGAGGTAGTTGCTATTATTATCCCCATTTTACAGAATTGAAAACTTTAGATCAGAGAGGTTAACTAACTCATCCTGTGTCACAGAGCTGGCAAGTGGTAAAATTAGAATTGGAAATCAAACAGTCTCCAGAGCCCATGGTCTTAAATGTAATTACACATGAAGCATATATCATTAATTTTTTTGGTGTATTCAATGTCTAGCTCCTAGTGTCTGTTCTCAGATATATATATTTTTAATGGATATAACAATGGTGAATGGCAGAGGAGAAATGTGGGACAGTCCTACAGGAAGGGGTTCAGTACATCATGTGAGTACTATCTGCTCAGGCATCACTGTCCCAGCTCATCTCTCCCCACCTCATGGTAGATTAAATGCATTCTTTAGGATTTCATACTAAGTGGTATTTCTCTACTTCACTCTTCTATAATAATAATGATCTATTTTTGTGCCTGTTTCTCCTGCCAGAGCAGCAGTTCTCAAACAGGGTTTGGCTCTCCCCCCAAGAAACATTTGGTAATATCTCTAGACATGGTTTGGTTGTTGCATTGGGGGAGGCTGTAAGAATCTAGTAGGTAGAACACAGATGCTGTGAAACACACTGTAATGCATATGACAGCTCTCCATGACCGTTGTCCAATGTTAGTGTCAATTGTGCCAAAATAGAGTCTCCTTGTCCTAAACCGAGAACTCCTTCATGGAAAGAACCTCATGTTCAGGATCATCTCTATGTCATAAGTGACAGGCACAATACTTGTGATGTCAGTGAACTGCAGCTCACATAAATCAAACAAGTGGAGAGTGAATGAATGCATGGATGAGTGATAAGAGGAACAAGTGCAGTAAGCAGACTAGGTTTCGTTTTTAGAGAGTATAGGTACTGGAAGCCCAGGTACTAGAACAGCTACTTTCAATTAATGTAAATCTCTAGCAGGGTAGCAGAATTTAGAAATGGTGAATTCAGATGTAGACCTTATGCATAAGGAAAGAGTAGGGTGGTGTTATTTTCTTATACTAATCTGTTTTTCATCTTTATTTTATTTTATCTTATAGCTCATCTTTTATTTGTATAGCGGCTAGAATATTCCATATCTGCTACTCTTAAGGAAGGAATAAGGAAATAGAAACAAACAAAAAAAGAATACAATTTCTAACTTTGGAGTCAGTCGTTGTCTAGTTTCCCTATCCTCAAGACCAGATAAAACACTGTCCACCTAGAACAAGGGGAAAATCAGAAGAGGGAAAAGAGACTTGGTCCTAAGTTGATGCCTAAGAAGTGGCCCTCATAGTCTGGTCCCCTCTTCTGAGTTTTTCATTGGAGGGAGCCAAGGAACCTGAGAACAGGAAGGTGCTCCCATCACCCCTCTGGTTAAACCCAGACAGAAGGCAAGTTATCAGCATTCCCTTATACCAGGAATGGCCAAGAATAGAGTAGGTATGACTATATAGTGTATCTGGGTAGACCCACCAACCTTTCAAGCCCTCAGAGTGGCACAGATGGGCCTCCTTGCTCCAAGGTGCAGCCAGTTAGCAGAGTTAGACCTGCAGAGGCCCTGATATTTGGGGAGGGGAGGATTGAGAAACTGGATTAGAATGAAGTTATCTCAGAAATGCAAATACTAATAGATAACAGTGACCCTTTTCAACTCTTTCCCACTTATACCATAGCCCCATCTAACCCTGGGGAAAAAGAGGAGTGGGTAGATTCTAAATTGAATGAGTTTAGCTTCTACCATAAAGAAGGAAATCTCAAAATAGAAATTCAATTCAAGAAAAAATGTAGTTACATTTCTTGCACCATCTGATCTGCGGTATACCATGTATTCACTACAGAAGTTTACCAGATGGTCGCAACATCTCAGCAATAAATTTGAAGTTAAGGGCAGGCCCTACATCGCTGAATGGCTACTGATAAGAACAAAGCACAGGAGGGGTTGGGGGTTGGGGGGTGAGGGGTACACAATGAAATTTATCAATTCAAAACCTCAATCCCTGGAGCAAGGCAGGATTCTTGCCACTAGCATTGTATTGCAAGGAGCAGACAAGATCTTAGAAATGAATGGAGCTATTTAGTTCTCCAACTAGGGGATGAGGTCTGCCTGAATCAGCAATGGCTGAGATCTGATGTTGTGCTTTGAGCAATGGATAGAAATATTTGCAGGACAGAATTTCCTTCAATGGTTAGCCTCAGTCATCAGGAATGAGGTGAGTGGAGTTTACAAATGGGGTCACATGGCCTCAGTTCTGAGAAAGGAGAACTTACTTGAAGAAGTTGTCTAAATGATTGAGGTTTTGACAACTAAATCTTTTTTTACAAAGACAATGTGAATTACTAGATAAAAATAGTGTCCACAGTACTTAAATTGCATTTCAAAAGTCTTGATTTTTTAAAATTTAAGCATCTTATTCAAATAATTTTTCTGTCAAGCATTTTTGCTCCTTATACATCTGACACTTTGGGGGATTTCCATTTTGGAAGTAAGAATGACTAGGAAAGTATTTCTGGGGTCTCTTTGGGCTTATCCAATTAAAATACCATCTCTTTATTCTTTATCAGTTGACTCATATTGTGTAACAATACCCTCGGGTCCCCTGAAGGTCTAGAGGAATCCCCTGGATCAATGGTATGTCCTTCAAAGGCCCTTAAGAGTTGGTCCCTTTCAATTTATCTAGGGCCCTCTCCTGACAATTTTCATTTCTTTTTATCTGCTCCATCACTCTTGCCTTCTTGAGTTTTCTGACTAGTGTCAGGATGGTATTGCTGGATTAAACCTTAGAGATAGCAGGTTCAATAACTGCCCTCCTCTCCTTTTACAGAGAAAAAAGTAAGGGCCAGTTAGGTTCTATAGAAAGCAAACTGGCTTTCAGAAGAGCTGTGTCCAAGCCCAAGTAGACTACTGATTTACTTAGCATCCTCAGACACATTTTTGGCCCACATCTCTGAAATTTTTAAGTTTAAAAACTCTGATTGGTCTATTTTCTGGTCTTTGGTTTCAATCTGGGTTTCTTTCCCCCTGGTGATCTGGGCAAGAAGTTAATTGGCTTTTGTGAAGGGACTTTTCTGATTTTTGGCTAACCTTGATGGTTAATTCCTCTTTGGTCTCTAAGCTCATTCCAATTTCCCCTGCAGTTTGCGTAAAGATGTCTTCATTGAAAACAACTGCTTGGCTTCACACTATGTTTCAATTCATTTCTGGGGTAGGTGCAGCCAGCTCTCCTGGATAATCCAGAAGGGTTGGCATCTACTTTGGAATCTGTCTCAAATTCACCTTACAACTTTATGCCAGTCAATTAACTTCACAGGGCTCCAGTTTTCCTGGGAATAATTATGATAACAATTGCTAGAGCTTTTTTTCTGTCTGTTAATTTACTGAACTTTTATGAGGATCCAGTTACCTTAGTGGACTTAACAGTAAAAATGGCATCTGTTTGGTGTTTCCTACCAAAGTGTATGCTCTAAGACAGTAAGAGCTATCTTTGCATAAGAAAACCGAAGAGATTAGTGAAAGACGCTGTGGATTCAGGATCAAGGAGGTTGGCTTTCAGTCCTGGGGCTCTGCCACCATTTTGTCCTGGGACGATGAGTAAAGCATTTACTGCTTCTCACACTGCCTGGTTTCCTCACCTGCAAAGTGAGAGGCTTTGAATAAGATCCTCTTTTAAGTTTCCTTTTAGCTCTGACAGCTTATGAATTTTGTAATTCTGGTGCTTAGCTCTGTGCCTTGCCTTTATTAGAGAATTAATAAATGTTTATTGAGTCAAATTTAGTTAATTGCTATTTATTATTAGTCAAGTGTCATTGACTCATCACATCATTTAGGTTTCAGGATAGATGATTGGTATTTTAAAATTATTTTTAGGAGATGTGGCAGTGATCATATTTAATGGCTCTATGGATGGCTGATCATAGTAGTAATAATAATGATAAATATATATTGAGTGCTTATAATGTTCCAGGCACATACTAGCTATTTTTAAACTTAATTCTCAATACAATCTTATGAGACAGGTACAAGAATTAACCTCTTATCTTATAGATAAGGAAATATACATATTAAATAATTGGATTTGTTCATAGACATGTTTAAAATAACTGACCTGAATAATAAAGCTTGTAGATAGTAGAGCTGGAAGTTGAGCCCTACGCCATCTGTATCCAAACAGAGTTGCCAGATGTAGCAAATAAAAACACAGTATGACAAGTTAAATTTGAATTTCAGATAAACAATGAATAATTATTTCACTATCAGTAAGTTCCATGCCATCACACATACCCTTACCTCCCACCCATAAGATAGGTCATACTGGCTTATGGATTCAGTCTGTAAAATGGGTTCACCTAAACAAAAACAAATTGAAGCTAAACTCTGGTTTTGTATAGGATACTTAGCATTCTATACAATAGGACTGAAAATAAGGGTAGAATTTAGTATGGGTAGTAAAAAGATATAAAATAAAGTTTCCATATTAGGAAGATGGTCCTGCATGCTATCAAATTTTCTCTTATTCTATATCTTTTCTATCAAATGATTTTATGTCTTACATTCCTCATCAATCTTCTCCCAACTGCTCAGCATTTCTCTTTAAATTAAAAGATGAAACAACTGAATTTTTCTAATTCAAGTGAAATCTGGAATAATTGCACTGAATGGAGTCAAGCTCTCTTGTGTATCATTTAGAATGTTCTTTCCTTGTGCTTGAGCTGGCATATCTGATATATCTTGTTGCTATGACAATGGATTCTCATTAGTGGGTGATGTAGACATTTGATCTGTACATTCACAATGTGGGCTCGTGTTCCACCCTCTTATGAAACCCATGGAATTGGAGGAGTTCCACCTTAATCTAAGAAATAGAATTTACAGCAGGAGGCAGTGTATTTCATTGATTAAGAACACGAGGAGGTCAAGCCTGGACTCCTGTTCACTCATTGCCACTTGGACTCACTTTCCTCCACTATGAAATAGAGCTAACCACAATACCTACTTCATAGGTTTGTGTTAAGAGGATGCAAGCAGGAATCTACAGAAAATATTTAGCCTAGTACCTGGTAAATAGTCTTTTAATAAATGTGATTGCTTCAGTTACTATTATTTTTATCATTGTTACTAAATTAAAATAGTTTATTCTAGGGAAGCTTAGTTGAGGTTTATGAAGGTATGTTTTTGTCACTCAGTTTACCCATCAAAGGAAGGAGAAATCAAAGCTGGTAAGCAAAAACTGGAACCAACAGAAGAGGGTTCCAGTACAAGTTACCCATCTAGCTGAGGGAAGTAACGCAAGTTGTTTAAACACACGGAACCACATAGTCTTTTCTGTCTGGCATCAATACAAATTAAATTATTCCTCTCCTTGAAAGATGTTGTGATGATTAACTGACATAATATATATGAGATACCTTGAATATGAGGAACCCTAGAGAGATGCTAACCTGAGCTCCTTCATTAAGTGTTTCTTTCCCCCGGTCAGAGACTGCTATGAGACTGAGCAGTTATTTGCCAAGGCCAAACATCGACATCATATTTTGATTTTGTGAGAGGTATATTTGGTTAATTTTGTAATTGGAAAATTCTATCCTTTTTTAGGTGCGTGTACTTGGACAGATCTCTCTGTGACACAGCTTCTGTAATTCTAAAGTGGGCTAGAAGAAAAAAAAAACATTCCATGGTATTGTTGTAAACCCAATTATAGCACAGGAATACAGGGAAAGGGGAAAGGGAGGGGAGGGGTGGGGGGAGGATGGGTAGAGGGAGGGCAATTAGTGGGAACACACCTACGGTGCATTTTAGCAGGGTACTGGCAAAACTTATTAAAGGTAGAGTATTAATGTCTTTATATAGTGATCAAGGAAATGCCATGAAGGATATCTGTAACAGTATGATCAAAATATTTCTGAATGTATATGAATCGTGCCCTGTGATTG
>CAUYON010101810.1:0-16049 GCA_963573935.1 Arctocebus calabarensis | reverse complement strand
ATGTGCGTTCCTCGACCTTGTCTCTTGGCTCAGCTCCAAACTGTTGGCTTTCTCGCTAAATTTCTGTCCTTTAACTCTCCTTCTGGACAGGAGCGTCTGCAGAAAGCTGGCTACAGACCGCCATCTTGGCTCCTCCCCCCTTTATAGCTATTTTTATAGTTACTCTTGCAATTTCATTGAGAATCACATCTGTCAGTTCTGTAAATTAAACTTTTGTGTTCACTACACTGGTTTGAACCCAGAGTGTAGCTTTTATGGTAATATTATTGGTATAACTATTATTTTTTTGTTTACATTTGCTTCTTTTAACCTTATAGCCTATATTTTTTATTTTTAACCTTTTTTCATCACTTTATGTTTGTTTCTAGTTTACAGAATAAAGCTACATCTAGCTTTGTGACATAATCTGAATATTTTAAAAATATTGTTCCATGAAGCTCATTTCCCCATGGAAAATAGCATATGTTAAAATAATAAAATATGTTATTTTTCATGGGGAATATTTTACTTCATAAATTTAGTTAATAAAATATTTAATATTTTAGTTAATAAAATTATCAGTTTTTATTTTCCTCTTATAACATTTAAACAGGATTAATTTAAAAAAATTTTTAATTAAGTTGATTTTACATGATATATATTTCTCTGATTTATTATATCTGAGACATCAACAAATATCATTGTCCATACCTTTCTGAAATTTGAAATTCCTTTCCAATTTTTGTAAGTTGTTTAAGTTCTAGCTTATCAGAAATATGTTTTAATTTAGTTATTATGAAAATAATTGCAGTTTTTTGCATTGTTGATATTTGCCATCTGAAAATGGAATACATTCTTAAATAAATATGGTTATATTATACATCATTTCAATGAGAATTTCTCACTTTATTTTTTTTTTCTAATGACTTTTTACTTGATGTATATTTCATATTTATTTTATACTATGGAAATGATTTTAGGCAAAAACAAATTCAAGTGATTTTGTTATTTAAGGTCAACATAGATCCAAAAGCTGCGGAGACAACTGGCAACATTAACAATACATTTGGCTCAGGAACTGCTATCAAGTCAGCAATGCAGTGGTGGTTCAAGGAGTTTTGCAAAGGGGACGAAAGTGTTAAAGATGATGAGAGTAGCTTTGGCTACCAGAAGCTGACAACACCAATAGCGAGGAATTGGTGAAAGCTGATCCTCCGACAACTAGAGGAGAAGTTGCTGAAGAACTCAGAATCAACCATTCTGTAGTTACTGGGCATTTGGAAGCAAATTGGAAAGGTGATAAAGCTCTGTAAGTGGGTGCCTCATGCGCTGACCAAAAGTCAGAGCAATCATTGATTTCAAGTGTCTTTTTCTCTTATTCTGCGCAAAATAGAATAAGAGAAACCATTCTCAATTAGATTGTGATCAGTGACAAAAAAATGGATTTCACATGACAACTGGCAACAACCAGCCCAATAGTTAGGCCAAGAGGCACTTCCAAAGCATTTCCCAAACCCAAACTTGCACCAAAATAAAGGTCAGGGCCACTGTTTGGTGTTCAGCTGCAAGTCTGAACCACTAAGGCTGTCTGAATCCCTGCAAAACCATTACATCTGAGAAGTATGTTCAGCCAACGGATGAGTTCTACCCCAAACCGGCAATGCCTGCAGCTGGATCTGGTCAACAGAAAGGGCCCAATTCTTCACAACAACGCCTGAGCCCATCACATAACCCAACAGTTCAAAAATCAAACCAATTGGGATACAAAGTTTTGCCTCATCCATCATATTCACCTGACCTCTTGCCAATCAAATACCATTTCTTCAAGCATCTGGACAATTTTTTGCAAGGAAAATCCTTTCACAATCAGCAGGATGAGGAGCATACTTTCCAAGAGTTTGTAGAATCCCAAAGCATGAATTGTTAGGCTACAGGAAGAGACAAATTTACTTCTCATTGGCAAAAATGTGTTGATTGTAATTGTTCCTGTTTTGATTAATAAAGGTGTTTGAATCTAGTTCTAATGATTTAAAATTCCTGGTCTAAAACTGCAGTTACTTTTGCACCAACTAATACATAGTTTTAAAAACCACATTTTTCCTCCTTCAGTTCTACTATTAAATACATTCACTGCTTTATCCAGTTTTTTAGCACTCTAGTCTTCCCTTAATTTTTTTGAAGTATGGCCATTAGTAGTTTCTTCATAAAGGCCCCTGGGAACAAGTTTTTGAGTTCTTGACCATATAAAATGATTTGATATTAACCTGAAAAGCTTGGCAGAATCAATTTTCTTGGACATACTTTATTTTTCTTGAGGATATTTTAGATGCTAATGTTTTAGCATGGAAAGTCACTATCAACAGATGACACCAGTGTGAATTTTCCCCCATGTAAATGACCTGACATTTTGACAGGCTGACTAAATATCGGTTGTCTTTGAAGTCTAATAACTACACTATGCCATGCCTTCATTTTGATCAAATTGGGGCATTTTTTTTCATCCATTGTTTATTTTACTTGAGAATTTATTTTGAAATTATAATTTCAAATATTTGTTGTGCTGCAGTGTTTAAGTTTTAAGCTGAGTTTCTGCTCTCTGCAAGAACCATCTTGGGTCATTGCTCTCTATGGCTCCTGAATCCATTTGAGAAGTCATTTCTTTCTATTATTTTTCTTGAATATATTTACAGTGACTCTATGATGCAGATTTTCTTTTCTCAACATATAACTTGATTCCATGGTTTTCAAGAAAACCTGCTGGCTTCTAAGTATCTTAGTCTGGGGTGACGTCTATCAGTTCCACTCACAGCCCACTGAGCAGAGTACATCACATGCCCTCAGCCCCACTGCGAGTGACATTGGGAAGCATAAAAGAGGGCATGCATCTCAGTAAGTCATGCTTTAAACACTCAGTTTTGATTTCGGTGTTCCGGAAAGAGTTATTTATATAATGTTCCTTTGTTGGGGTTGGGGTGACCTGTTAAGGTAGAGAGTTTCACAACTCAAGCTTTGTTTTTGCTATGACAAGAGCTAAACTAAATTCCCCTCTGAAAAATTTTTAGTGATATTTAATCTTTCTGTTTCTCTGAGCCATAACAGGACTAGTATTTTTTTTTCCCACTGTAGCTCCCACACCTGTACCTACAAACTAAGAATATAGTATTACGTCGGGTGTGATGCTGAGACTCTTTAGGGTGGTAGATAGACTTTAAGATGCCTTCCAATTTCCTGATTTCTGATATTCTGTCTTAATATAATCCCTCCCTTTGAGAATGAGTGAAGCCTGTGACTTACTTTAGAAGTCAAGCAATTCAATTGATTGTGACAAAGGTGATGCTCACTCCCATGATTATGTTGTGTTGTATAAAACTTGGTCTCAGCATGCTGGAGAGAAAAATTCTTTTATTGGATGGATAAAGTAAGAAGCCTTGTTGAGGAAGTCTGAATGATGGGAACTACAGGCAGCATCTGTAAATTGTGAGTGCCCTCTAGGACATGAGGGTAACCTGTAGCCAAAAGCCAGCAAGACATATTCCGTCAGCCTGAGTCTTACCCCATGACATATGGATTGTGCCAACAATCTGAGTGATCTTGAAAGCAGAGTCTTTCTCCACAGCCTCGAGATGAAAATGCAGCCTGGCTGCCAGTCCAGCTGCAACCTTGTGGTTCCTTCCTGCAGAAGACCAGGTTAGCTTTATTCAGCAGCTGGTGAGGCAGTAAAGATGTGGATTGCTTTAACCCATTAAATGTGTGGCAATCTGTTATTCAACAAAAAGTAAACAATCAAAAACAAACACAGAACTAACACTGTCAGAAGATATATTTTCTTTTGTTTTCTAAGATAACACTGCTTGGTCTTCTTGTTATGCTCCATGCATTTTCTCCTTTTTCTATGTGGTTTCTAACTAATCATCACTTTTGACAGAATTAATAAGATTTTGGAATCTGCAGATTATTTTTGCCTCCAGGGTCTCCAACTTCTACTTAAAAATCATGTTTGCTCTTTTTATTTTATTTTCTCTTGTTGCTTTGAGATGACTTTCTGGAAAAAAATTATAATCTATATGTTCAGTTAACATATGAATTATCTTGCTTTACATAGTTCTTCTGTGTGCACCATTTATTGTGGCTGCTGTATTAGAATGGAAGAACTTTTGAAGGCAAGAGCATAAATATGTTTGACTCATTTTTAAACCTGAAAATGATGGTTTACATTTAAGTTTTTCTCAAAATATTATTTAATTATAATTAATGTGAAAAGTTAATCCAAATATTTATTATTACTATTATTATTATTGCAGAGACAGGTTCTCCCTATATTGCCCATGCTTGTCTCAAACTCCTGGCCTCAAGCAATCCTTCTGCACTGGCTTCCCAAAGTGCTGGGATTACAGGGATAAGCCACTTGTCCTAAATATTTGTTAATTGTAATTTGGATGTTTTTTCTTTCCTTGTCATTCTGTATCTATTAACACAGTTCTGTTGGATATAGACCAGTTGGTCTCTGGATCAATCTAATCACTACTTTTAATTAATAGGGCAAGCCAATCAATAACTTCTATCTCCATACTAAATGATTGATTATACAGTAGAAACTTTGTAAGTTGACCACCAAAAATACTGTAATAATTGATCAATATAAGGTGGTCCACATAGGAACTTCTATTGAGTAAAAGTGGTGCATGATCAATCTTTGAAAATCAGGTCAACTTAAAGAGGTAGTCAATGCAGGGAGGTGGTCAACTATGGAGGTTCTACTGCATATGGTGTAAATACTCAAGATAGTATACTCATAGCACATGAGAATCACCTGTGAGACTTTGGTTTCCAATCTCTTCTGATAAGCTTCTATTTTAGCTATGTAATTCTTGGGAAATGTTTTAATCTCTTTCATATTCAATATGTGAGACAGTAAGGTGAGCCTCAAACTGCCTGGGGTCAGAATGAAACCAATACAAAGGAAGTTGAACTTAGAAATAAATCCTTATGACATATTTTGGGCCCTGAATCAATCTATGACTGGAATACAAATAACCTTAAAAAGTTCAAACCAGCCAGGTGCAGTGGCTCACACCTATAATCCTAGCAGTCTGGGAGACCAAGGAGAGTGGATTGTCTGAGCTCACGAGTTTGAGACCACCCTGAGCCAGAGTGAGACCCTGTCTCTAAAAAAAAAAAAAAAAAAATAGCTGAACATTGTGGTGGGCGCATGTAGTCCAGGTACTTGGGAGGCTGAGGCAAGAGAATTGCTTAAGCCCAAGAGATTGAGTTTGCAGTGAGCTATGACTTCATGGCACCATATTGAGGGCAAAAAAGTGAGACTGTCTCAAAAAAAAAAATGTTCAAACCATGATTAGTCGATTAATTTCCTTGTTGCCAAATCAGTTTGAACTAGAGTTTCTCTCATTTTCATATTGAAGGCTCTCATCTAATAGATCTTACCACCCTCTTCTGTGTTCTTCATGTATTCCTACATGTGATTATTAATCTCAGACTCCTGCTTTCATGGTATAGAAGAATATAAATTAACCTAGACGGGCCTTTACACATTTCTATAGTATCCAGAAGTATTGTCTTAAATTATTCATCCACTAATAATTACTGTTTCCTGTCATGTTTCCTTCTATACCGTGAGTTTCTTAAAATGCTTATTTTTTCTACTTTATATTATTACATCCTAGGCTCACAGTATTCTTGATTTTTATTTATATATATAATGCATACAAATATATATACACATGAATACATATATTTCATTATATATCATACATAAATTATATACATAATTTTATTTTATAATTTATAAATTTTTATAAATATATGTACATCTTATAAATATATACACATATATGTTTCATTATAAAATACATGACTACAAAACTTAACAAAAATTATATCTCTCTGCTTAAAAAACATATATAGCAACATTTAAACATGCTTTTGTCCCTACACTTAACTACTTCTTAGCGTGAGACAGTGTGCTATACTAGGGGAAAGGACTCTGAGAACAACAAATTTCATCCATCCACTTTCTGGCTGTGCAATTTGTTAATTTTGTTAGTGTTTAAACAAATGCTTACCTGTGTATCTCACCCTTCCTTTAGAAAATAGCTATTCTTCCTTCCTCTTCAGAGTGCACACTTCAGATTACCCTTCTGATGCATAACTAACTATACCTGCTAGATTCATGTATATCTAATTTTTTTTCCTTCAAAAAGGGGAAACAATTACTTCACTGTGATTCCTTTAGCTTAAGGACTGACCATTAGGATATAAAAGGGAATCTCAAGATAAAGGACCCCTCGCATTTGCTGGGGGAAAAGATAGACGGGTAATATTTAGGGAACAATGTCTTGACTTATAGGCAGCCCTATAAGTGACCTTTAATTTCTTGAAGATTTTCTTTTGCAATTCAATAAGATAAAACAGAAATAAGGAAAAACAATGCTAGTATAATTGGGAGATGACATTTCATCCTGCGTGACATTTTCTCACCTCGCTTCTCATTGAGCTCTGATCCACAGGTTAACAGACATGATAATTATTTCTTCATAGGAGGCATTTCTGCTTATTGCTACCAATTGCTCTCTAAGAATTGAACATAGTAGCCCTACTATCAGCCCTTAATGACTGAACATAAAGCTGAATTGATTTAAGACAAGTCTGGCTACATGAAAGTCTGAGAAATAGAAGATGGTCATGGTTCGTCTTAGCAAATTTCTGATTATGCAATAAAATGTACATGGGGTGAACGGTGATTTTCCTGGTTATAGTAATTAGGATAGAATGTCTGGAGAACCAACTGGAAAACCATGATGAAAGGACAGGAGCATTGTGGCTTTATTAGAAAAATGCCAAACATTGCTAACAATGTGTGGAAAGTAAAATTAACATGTTTTTTCTGAGCTTCAGAGGGAGAAAGTCGGCAATTAAAGCCCTCTGTACTAGGAGTACCATGCTGGGCATTTAGTTAAAAGATATGCTCTGAAGTTTTCTTATTATTCAGCACATTGCTTTTCAACCAGCCTAATGTTCTAATAATCCAGCAACTTTTTCTTCTGGAGAAAGGACCCACTCATTGTTTGAATCAATGTCCAGAAATTATATTATAGTACTTTTTATATTTTATTGTTTAAGAATATTTTATATTAAAGTGAATCAGCAGAGAATAAATTATGGAAAGAAATAATAGTATGGAAAGAAAAAAGGGAGGGAGGAAGGAAAAAAAAGTAGGAAGGGAAGAATAGTTCAAATAGTTGCCATTTGGGAAATAGGTAAATAGATAACTAGGAAAATCACTTTTCTTTTGACCAAGACTAAGTGGCTTTTTCTTTGAGTAGTTCCTATACAATCATTCACAAAAATGTAAAAAAACCTCTTTTTGTCTTTATTTGAACTTTAAGACTCTTAAGGAGTAAGTAACTTAATAGTTTTATTTTTGCCTAGTTCTCTATGTTTTCCTGTGTCCTGCATCTGGCTGACTAAACTAATTTACATGAGACTAGCGAATGCAGGAAATCAAAGAGCTGATTTGTGTTTCTGGTGGGTAAGTGATCTTTCTGTTTTTCTGTTTTACCATAAGTCAAATTCAGTGATGATATTAACTGTGAGGATTTTTTACAAAAACTTCGCCGCCTCCTCCACTTCTTCCTCTTGCCCATGTGCAAGCACTAGGCCTAAATTCTTTGGCTAATTTGGAGTTGTTGTTGTTGTTGTTTGCCTAACCCTGGACCATTACAATTACCTAATTTTGCTTCTACTCTTTTTGTGTTATAACTGCAAACAATTGATGTGTGCCATAGGAAACCCCACAGAAATGCTAATTCCCATAATAATAATGCAATGTCCTACAAATTAACATACCAGGATTATAAAAAGCATTATCAGAGGTTCGCTATTTCAGGTTATTTAACACACTTCCTCAGTGCTTCTATTTCTACTTTCAAATTACAATTATTAATTTCTCCAGAAATTTGTCTAAATTCTTTAGAAAAAATAGACAACTGTGTTCTGTTTATATATGTTATAAAAGATCATTAATATAACACAGCCCAAAGCGTGCTTGCTTTGTTCAAATGATCTATATTTGTGTTGAGACATTTACGAACGCCTGCAAGCAATGACTTAAAATGACCCAAATGACGTATAGATGTGAGTGACTTGGATGTCTTGGAATATTCTGAGAATCCAACACATGAATCAACAGCAAACAAACATTGTGGGGGTTTTGATTACCCAGAATATTTTAGATTCCAGAACTATCAACCATCCTTCTCTGCCACTTACTGCCTTTGGCCTCCTGGACTTTCCACCTCCTACTTGCTTTCCTTCACTAGTCTAAGTTAAGAAGTATGTTTTTGGCAGCTAACAGATATTATGACACACTACCCTTATTTTTTCCCAACTTTCACTTTACACACATTTCATTAGAAAATTCCTCTGCTCATATTCCCATCATTTAATTTTCATGAGGCTACTAAAGTTCCAAGTGAATTGTCACTAAATTAAGTAACAGTGTCTTAGAAATGAAAGACACATTGGTCCAACCTTCAACTAAGTTTCCAATCCAAGCCACTTTTGTATGATTTGAAATATGGACACTCCAGCTGGAGTGCATAAACTAAATTACCAAATTCCCCCAAGAAGCAAGACCTACATGTTTATAACAGACGTCCCTACAAGAGGGCTAAGAAGAGAGGAAGGACGTGGGGATATAAGAAAAGGAAAATAATATTAAAGAAGAGGCTGAAATCTTGATATTAGACACATCACCCCAAGATATAGTTAATGTGACAAAAATCTAAAAGTTACAATTTGAAATACTGATATAACAAGGGAATATATTCCTATACACAGACACCCATATTATCTTTATAACTACAAATAATGCAAGAAGAAATAGAAAAAGTTAATATGTTTAATTGAACAAGATTTATCAAGTACACAAAAATAAATTATGACCTACATAGATATATATCATTACGAATATATATTAAATTTTAGTTCTCAAGTATACATAGTAATTTCATAAATGATCATCTCTTCAGTTGCAAAGAAAATGTGAATAATTATTTAGAAGAAATGAAACACATAATAACATCTGAGCACAAAGAAAGCAACTAAAAACTAACAGCAAAAACAGAAACAAAAGAATAGAGAGAAAGAGAAAAGGAAAGATTATGCATGGAAGTTTAGAAATTAAAAAAAAAATCATTATTATGTTAATTAAATCTTTGAAGAAGGCAAAAAGAAAAATGTAAAATTACAGACTTTCTAAAAGATAATGATAATAAACACATTATATATCAGGAAATGCCATAGTTCTAACAGTAATGGAAATTATACAAAAGATACTAGGCATCTGTCCAGAAGAAAATATCATCTTATTCCAAGGACATTGGCACTATACTATTTATCACAGCTCAATTTACAATTGCCAAAATGTGGGAACAATCTGAATGCCCACCAACCCAGGAATGGATTAACAAGCTGTGGTACATGTATAATATGGAATACTATTCAGCCATCAAAATGATGCAGACTTTATATCTTTTATATTAACCTTGATGGAAGTGGAACACATTCTTCTTTGTAAAGCATCACAAGAATGGAGAAGCAAGAATACAATGTACTTAATTCTAAAATAAAGGCAGTAGATGAGGTAATACGAAGAGTGGGGGAGTAGGGGAATGAGCAAGTGAGGAGTGGGGAGTTGGGGGGGAGGGGGGTCATGGTGTCTGGCATACCTCTTGGGGGTGGGATATAATTATAAGAGAATCTTTACTTATCAAATGCAATCAGTGTAACCTAACTCTTTGTACCCTCAATGAACCTGAAACAATAAATTTTTTAAAAAGAGACAACAAAAGATCCATAGTCTAAACAATTTTGTCAATAAAAAAGGAATGAACATAAATGAAATTTCCAACTCAAGAAGCTAAAAAGAGCACAATGGAAAATCGAAAGAAGACATAAAGAAAGAAAAACATAATTAAAAAAGAGAAAATAATGGCTTAGAGAACATCAAAGAGTACTTACTATTAATGAATAAAAGTCCTTGTTTATTCATTCATTGGACAGAATATAATAGACAACCCGCTAGATAACACAAGCAAGAAAAACAGGAAGAGATAAAAAATATACAAAATAATAAATTAAAAAATTATATAACTATTAAGCCAAATTTTAAAAATACAAATGTAATGTCAAATTTCTTTGCATATCTTTATAAAAATACATTTTAAAAATTAGCTGAAATGGATAATTTTTATAGGCAAATAGTTTCCCAAAATTAAAAATAGTAGAGATTAAAAAACTTAATGAACAATTTCCAATGATAAAATAGAGATAGCTATCAAGAAACTATTCCACAAAAAGTATTGGGTTCATTAACACAGTAGGTACCAAAATAATGTATAAATAGAGAATAAACAAAATAATTTATTTGCTCATTTCTTTCATTTTCAGCAAAGAGAAAGCTATATTAAAATTGCAATACGTATATATACCAATAACAAAAGATGAGCAGAAGTCACATTGAGCACCTTTTGTAACTGCAGAAGTCAAATGTGATTTGAGCTACACTTTTGATACAGTTTTTTCCTTTCTTGAAATGTATATACATTTTTTGGCACTCTATTCTGTATATATTCATTAATACTTGATATATTCCATATTGATGAATATTGAGCTTTGGAGAACACTGTGTTTGTACAGGTTTAAAAGAAGCATCATTTCTTCCTGATTTAGTAATCATTTTAATATATTAAGGCTCATTAGACAGAGCTCTTAGCAGCCCCTTTAGGTGCTTCCAATGGAGAAATCAAAACTGAGAGAATGGAAGATGGAAAGTGGACACACAAGAATGTGAGTTCCTGTCTCTTCCTTAAGAAAGAGTAGTTTTAAATTTGGTTGGTTGGTTTCCTTTGCTTAATCTGCAAGTTAAATATGCATATGTGTGTAAGGGTCTTTCAATATATTACATTTTTTCATATTTTCTCAATGTATCAATGTGATTCTGTGCTAATTTTTAAAAAGAAATCTGAAAACCACTCATGAAAAATTAATACCCTTCTTGTAATACCTATATAAAAACCTGTACAAAAAACATTAAAATATTGCTGTGTACTGAAGATGAAGTTCTAGATTTTTGGTAATTTTGTTATGAAAATAAAGGAAGTTTCTTCTCAGGTCTAGAATACAGAGAAAAACAATTTTCTCTTGTTGTACAGATTTCAGTCATGCTTCTGAGATCACTATGTTTGTTTTGTTTTGTGGGCCGGATTACATGTCTACTTCTCACTCTGCTAAGAGAAGGCATGGCTTCTCCCCTGTTCTGCTGAACAGAGAGGAGGAACTCAGGAGAATGTTCTTTGAGATAGACTGCAACAGTGTACACTTACCCCTCATTTCACTGAGTAAGAAAAATAAATGATAGTGAAGTTTTAAACTTCTTGCTTAAACTAATTACATTTCATCCTCCCAGTTGTCTCAATAAGAACACGAATTGTTACATACCTGGGGAAAGATTTTATGGTGGAAACCTGACCTTAATTCAATTCCCAGTCCTCAGTTATCTTGCTCACCGGCGTTTCAGAATAATTCAATTTAGAATAAATGATTCAGAAAGGTCATGATAGAATCACATTCATATGGATATAGCCATAACATTTATTCACATCTCTAGTGAAATGGGTAGTGGTCACTAAGCAAAATAGTGGGGATATAATAGGATAAGTATACAAAAAATTCAAGTGCACACAGCACTGCTGAGTCATCAGAGAAAATTTTCACAAGCTAAGAAGAAAAGACGATTCAAGACAATTAGAGGTCTTTCTGCTGTTTCTTCTGTCCCCCTTTGGAGATAGTCTGTCTGTAGCTTGGAAGAAATCAAGTATATATAAGCATGTAATCTGTTCTTTATTTTCCCTTGATGAATATTCCAGTTGAATTATCCTCAATGATAGTTTAACTTGCCTTCTAAAGATTTGCTTTAATTTGCTTGAGTGCATTGAAAAATTCTTTCTTTATCTCCATTACAGATAATTAAAATTCAATAGCTGTGTTCTTATATATAGATAGTTATATACATACTTACACATGATAGTGTGACTTCATTAATATTCTAGCCATATATAAATTCAGTATGAGTAACTGTAAGATTGCATATAATAGTGCATTGCCTCTGCCATTAGCAATAACATTTCCAAAGGATATATTGTATAGTTCTTTGTTAATAAGTAGCTTAATATGGCTTAAGATAATTAAAACATGAGATATTTGTTCTTTCTGGGGGATTTGCATTCTAATAGGAAAAAGTTACAGGAAAAAAAAAAAAACATTCAAGAGCTTAGCAGTTACCTTAGTGGAATTTGGAAAAAAGAAAGAAAGAAAGAAAAGAAACTAGTGGGAATAAAAATATAAGTTTCTCTGTATAGCTGAAAATTTAAAAACATTAAAAGAATCTCCCAGAGACAGTAGATTGTAACCAAGCTAAAATCAGAGAGAAATTTTCTTTTTTCTTTTCTTTCTTTCTTTTTTTTTTTTTTTGGAGACAGGGTCTTACTGTGTTGCCCAGGCTAGACTACGGTGGGGTCATCAGAACTCAGGCTCACACTCACAGGTTCAATTGAGCAGAGAAGAAATTTGAAGGTTTAGTGGTTTGAGGGCATTGGTCAATCTAAAACCAAGGACGAGTGAATATTAAAAGCATTACTTTGCTAATGAAGTGGCTCTAACTTACTCAATGTGAGATTTAAAAATGAGACCCCTAAATAAAATTGAGACCATCTAAAGTCTTTAGTAAATATGTAAAATAGAACACCCCACACCTCAATACACATTACCCACTAGGGAAAAGACTACCAAAAAAGTAGGTCTGTCTTGGCTTGAGATTTCATGGAAACTAAAGTCAATTGTAAATTGGCTTATGTTCTGTTGGTTTGAGGTTCAAATTTGTTCCATTTATGTGATACAGGAAACCTAAAGTCAAGGAAAAAAATTAAACTGTTCTCAAAATTGTAATTTGTTCGCCGGTTCAAGTCCTTTTTAGAAGGATTTCCCTCAACACAAACCTCACAGTTTTTCCACAGAACTTAAGCTCTTAGTTTAAACTTTAAAAGCCTATGAATAAACATGGCATAAAAGTAAGAAAAAGCAAAATAATTTGTTCATTTCCTTCATTTATTTACTCACTGAAACATATTCAATTTATGATCAATATTTGATTATTTCATTATTGACATTCTTTAGAGTCTGAATTTATTGTTTGGGGGGGTTGTTTTTGTTTTTGTACATTATCTCTCTCAACAGAATGCATATGTATGTGAGTATAGATAGATATAAATAGATACCTACAGTAGCTAACTGGATTTAGATAGATGTAGATATATACACGTATCTGCTCGTAGGTCTATAGATATTGGGGGGAGAAAAAGGGGTGAGAGAGATTATAAGGTATTAGTTCATATAATTGTGCAGCCATGACTGAAATTTACAGGGAAGGCTGGAGACCCGGGAACATTTTATGTGGCAGGCTGAGTCAGAAGGCAGACTGGAGGCCTCCTAGAACCATAGCGGTTTTCTCTTAAAGTCTACAAGTAAATGGCTGAGACCCACTCATGTCATGGAGGCTAATCAATGCACTTTACTCAAAGTCTACAAATTTAAATGTCAACCACATCTAAAAGAATACTTTAGTAAGGTCAAATTCTATCAGTCACAGAGAACGTAATTCAGACCCTAATTCCGTTACTTGTTACTCTTGTCAACTTAGTAAACTGTGTTTGTTTCTTACAATAGCTGTATGGAAAATGGGTAGAGGAATATGACACCAAGTTATTGATTCTGAATATTAAATTAAAATTTTATGATAAATCACCTTGCACATGAGAGGAGTTCAGGGAGGTTTTCCCTTTTCTAATTAGTGAAGTGTCATTTATTGCTCAGGTTTGAAACTTTTTTTTTAACTAAAACTGATTTTTTCGATAATAATAAAAAGCCTTCTCCTCCTCTTTTTAAGTTTTCTTCTAAGGGATTTTAATTTCTAAAAGCTCCTTGTGGTCGAGCTACTTTATTGCACATAAATAAAAAAGAAAACTTTGTAGTTTTTTTTTTTTTTAATTTTTCATTCTACATGTAAAGATTTTTGTCCAAGTCCATTCTTGTTTGACTCCAGGGTCTAAATGATTATTTTTTAAGTCTCATCTGAAGCTGTTATCTTGCTGAAGTAAATAAACAAACAAAAATATGAATTGAACAAAATGATTTTAAAATGATCAAGAACTAGAATCACTTTGTTATCAAATTTAACACTTTTAATTAATAATAATTTTTAGGTCCTTTTATTATAAATACTTTAATGCATGCTCCATTTGGACTGTAAATCTGAAACAAAAAAACATTAAGACTTTTCTAAATACTGTTTGTTTAACATCCATGACATTTCCCCCCCAAAGCTATGGATAGTTGGAAAGTGGAAGAAAACAATCTAAGCTCTGTAGTCTACTGTTTCCTACTCTGAGAATGTAAATTGGCTCATTTGTTTTGAGTATTGTAAATTACACAGCTAAATTTCTCATTGCACCACTGGAAGCTCTAGTCCACTGGGTAATTACTTGATTATCTTTTTATTCTAAAAGATAAAAAGAGTAATCTCCCAATAGGTAATTCATGATTAACTGAATAAAATATTGAGAAGTGCTCTAAACACTGTAATACTCAAAGAGTAGTTTTTGTCATTTCAAATTATTTTCCTCTGGTTTTCTGAATAAGAGCAAGAGGATAGATGATTATGGAAGAAGCTGTAGGAAACGGGTTACAGGGTATGGCAGAGGATAACAAAGTTCACACATTTTCCGTTTCTTGACAATAATAAACAATCAAGACCATTTTCCCAACTGTTCTGAGCTAGGATCTCCAGATTTCTCCAGTTTGTTCAAATTTCTCCCCTCATCGCAAATTACATCAGCCTGTGATTCTTATTTGAGGACTTTCTTTCATCATAACATTCCAATTACCTAAGCAAAAAGTAGATGTCAAGAAATATATTTCATCAAAAACTGATCTGACAAACAAGTTTGGTCTCTGTCCAACATCTTACATGAGGTTGATAACTAAACGAGAGGATCTGGATTTAAGGCATAAGAAGATGCCAATTCTGCTTAGTGCAAACATCCTCCTGTTTGTCATCTACAAGGTGACAAGTCCGCTTTTCAACTTGGTGATGTAGTGAAGGTCAATAGACTCAGAAATCAAATTAAAGAACAACTTCTAGAAAACACAATTTTTATACAATTATGCAGAACTTTAACATGTTGAAATAAACCTAAGTTGTTGAACCGTAATGTTTTAAAATATGGGTAATACAATTGAATTTTAAAACAAAATTTCAAGTGTTATGCTTCATGCGTCTATATGTAGGCCCAGAGGAACACATCTGTGCATAAGGACAGGTAGCGTAGAGGTATGTGCTATGCATTATAATAATAAGGCTAATAGAAAACAATTAAGAAAAGAAATTTTGGCATCATTCATAGACCTAGGGATGTAATTGTTCAAAAGATTGAGAAAGGAACAGATCTGTACTAGTCCAGTGTGAAGAAAGTTCCTTTCCTTCTGAGAAGAGGAAGTTTGAATATAAACTTACTTTTTTCTTCAATTTTTTTAATAATTTTATTGAATCATAATTGTGTACATTGGTGCAATCATAGGGCACAATGGGCTTCAAATACATTCAGAAATATTTTTATCGTACTGTTACAGATAGCCTTCATGGCATTTTCTTGATCACTATATAAAGACATTGATACTTTACCTTTAATAAGTTTCACCAGTACCCTGCTAAGACGCACCCTAGGTGTGTTCCCACTAATTGCCCTCCCTCCACCCATCCTCCCCCCTCCACTCCCTTTCCCCTTTTCCTGTATTCCTGTGCTATAATTGGGTTTTAGCCTTCATATGAAAGCTATAAATTAGCTTCATATTAGGGCTGAGTACATTGGATACTTTTTCTTCCATTCTTGAGGTACTTTGCTAAGAAGAATATGTTCCAGCTCCATCCATGTAAACAC
>CAUYON010101801.1:0-15289 GCA_963573935.1 Arctocebus calabarensis | reverse complement strand
CATTTCCTTGATCACTATATAAAGACATTAATACTCTACCTTTAATAAGTTTCGCCAGTACCCTGCTAAGATGCACCGTAGGTGTGTTCCCACTAATTGCCCTCCCTCTACCCATCCTCCCCCCACCCCTCCCCTCCCTGTGTGATTGCTTTTTATACATGGGGTTAGAATGGAGTAACTTACGTAGCATCGAGCTTTTTGTTCTGAGTTCTCTGGGAGGAAGGTGGAGGTCCCCTGAGTTGTCCTGTGAGCACTGCTCCCTGACCAGCTATGATGAATGGAACTCACAAAAGCAAAAGCTGCATCGGGGTACAGTGCGGAAATGTGGGGGCTGCTGTTATACCAGCTGTTGTTGCCCTCCCTAATCAACCCACCACTCTAGTTCCACAGTACTATAAGTAAGGTGAGTGCTGAGTTTAAAACATTGATGGAATAAGTGCTAAATTTAAACTTTTAAAATAAATATGTTTTAACTTTTTAAATTATATTAAATGGAATCCAAAGTTTCTCTGTAAGAACCCACAAATGTTGCAATGTCTCAGAGGCTCCAGGAATTCTTACAGTGTAGATAAGAAGCATGATGGTGTTTTCTATAAAGACTGGGAGCTCCCACCTTTCTCGTCTCCTGGAAAAGAAGCATCACTCCTAATGTCGTCAGTTGGAACACCCACTCAGCAATGATGAATTAGTGTCACAAACTAACAAAAGCTCTCAGAACTATAATGGACAACAAAGAGCTGTTTTCATGGTCTTATTACCAATTCTTAGATGTAAAAATATCAATCTTTAATTTCTCCTGTTGTTGTTGTTATGGCAATCTTTTCCACATCTCCATTTTATCAGCATTTCTTCTATATTCTTATATTAACCTTATGTTTTCATACCCTCCTGGACATTTTAAATGAGATAAACTGTTTTACCCTAAAAGGTAATGCATAGGAAAGCCAACTTTTACCTGGGTGGAAATGATAAAAAATAGTAGTAAAAATGACTAAATTAATATTGTATTGTATTATCTGTACATGACCATTTTACATATTACCCACAAGGCAAAACACATTAATAACTTCCCAATGGTTATATAGTTAATAACAATTAAAATTTAAAACATTTTTATTTTTAACACACAATGTGTTTGATTTACATTGAATTTACTTAGCATTAGACAGTGGTATTGGCCCAGAGAATATAAGAACATGGAACATGTTCTTCTTTGTGGAGTGTATGTGACATCTTCATATTTGATTAACCTTTGACTAGGTCTTTTTGTTGTTTGCTTTTCTTAAACCATATTGATAGAATTCCCATTTTGACTATATCACAAAACATACATTCCCCTAATGCCCAATAAGATAAATGACTGTGTTATTAGACACAAATTAAAGCTGCATTGTTTGAATTTATCATGCAAGGCCCGTGGAACACCGTCTCCTATATTTCTGTCAACTTCTTTATTCACAGAGGTGGCCTCATGGTCCCCTCGAAGCGTGCTGTAAAATGTCCCACCTGTTCCTTCTTTTCCCCCATTTGTCCTCACCAGCCATTGGTGGGTGGGAGACCCGTCACCCACACTGCAGCTCAGCTGGTCTGTCCTTACATCTGTACCTGACATCCCCAGTCCCAATGAAGATCTCATTTTTTTAAAATTCCACAATTTTTGTCATTAATTTCTATTTGGGTGTGTCTTTGTCTCTCCTAACAGATGAGTATGTCAAGAAGAGTTTTTACTATACTTTCAACGCAGCTTGTGAGATAAAATTTACTAAATAACGCTATCATGATACTTTTTTGTTTCATTAAAAAATTCCTCGATTTTTCAATTCTGTTATGCATTATAGCATGTGCCAGAGTAGGTGCTACAAATTAGGTTCCAATTGAGAAAAAAATAAATGAGTCCTAACAATAATAAAAGTAACATTTAGATAAATTTAAAATCTTCTCAGGGCTTATCAATTGCATGTGATGCATTGAATTTTGCCAATATATATTTATTTGTATCGGTACTCAAACTACATAAATATGTTTATAAAATAGGATTGTTCTAAAGAATATTATCTTCATAAAATCAATAAAATTGTTAGAGAAATCTATAGATGAATGCAATCTTTTTACTAATCTTTCTGATCCTAGACAAGATCTATCTTTAAAATTCTCTATATCGCCATCAGCAACCTGCTAAAAATTCGAAAATATCACAATTTTGGATGAGGGTATGAATTTATATACTCAGTATAGATTCATTGTATGACAGACAAAATATTACATTTATGAAAAGAAAAATAATTTAGCAGAAATCCAATAAAGCCTCAATAGTCATATTTGAATTACTTCAGGAATGTCATCAGAGAAAGAAACATGAGTAATTATCATTTATATTAAAATTCATCAGCAATAAAAAAGAAAACGTCTTAAAGAGAGAAACCTAGTAACTTTTAGTCAATTAGAGGAATTAGAACGCATTGGGAAGAAACTCAAAGGAGTTTACCTTCTTCCATTTTTTAGCAAATTCTATTTCATATTATTTTTTCCATAAAACTATACTTTTATTATTTTTTATTATTTTTATTTTCATCTCTTTTTCTTAAATTAAAAATAATGTAGTCAAAAATTGCCATTTAATCTTTTCTTTCAATGATTTCCCCTGATATATTTAGATTCTTTTAGCACAAATGTCTCAGAAGAGTTAAAAGGAGGGGAAAATTACATCTCCAGACATTTTTTAATGCCTCCTATGCTAAGATCTGGTTGCTGCTATAGTTTGACATGTTGTTATCTATAGATTATTTACCAATCATAGCAGGGGAGAGCCAGAAAGAGAATTTACATGCCATTGAACTCATGCCTTTAAATATATTGAAGAGAAAACTGAATCCCAGCTGTTTTCACGAAGAGGAAGTGAATCAGTCCTCCTGAAAGGATTCAGACCTGATGCATGTAACTTATTATTCTGATTTGCACACTAACAACGTTCCACAAGTTTGTACTTGAGTTCTGCTGATAACTGAGGAAACACAACAGGACATCGATCCATTGTTCAGCTTAGGAAGGGCAGTCAATAAAAATTTATTCCATGAAAAAATATTTAAGTCTCTCTCCTAAAGCATTGGCTTAGAAAAATCAAATAAAAACATAACTCAGACAGTGTAAATGTACTCATTTTTTATAATGATGAATTAATAAATGCAATATAAGGCCTAACTCAAAAAATGGAACTTAATGTACATTGTATAATGCTAAAATCTAACAAATAGAAAAGCAAATATCATATGTACGTCTATCCATTTTTAAATGCAAAATAAATGTTTAAAATTAACAGCAAACAATAAAAGTATACATTCAGATTAATAGATGAAACAGGAAATAAGATGATTTATCCAAACACAAAAATTTGATAAAATCACTCACTTAAAGAAAAAAATTAAATCATCAAACAGGTATTAGAGAAAAATATAACTTTTACAGTAAGAAGGAGATCTTTACTGAAGCTGCTAAACAGTTTAGAAGTAAAAACTGAGTCAATTTATGCAAAGCAAATGGAGAAATAGAAATCTGGGCCACTTTGTTACCATGGGATAAAGAAGGCAGACACTTCATACTAATGAAGGCTACAATGTACAATGAAAATCAAGTATTTTTCAGGAAGCAAAAAAAGATAAAACTATGAACCAAAAATTACAGAAACTGGAAGAAGAAGGAGGAGACATATAAATCAAAGTCCTTAACAATCTGACATCGGGACATAATTATTAGTGGTAATAAAGTAGTGGCTATCAAAACACAGGGTACACACTATTCACATTATTGTGAGTCGCTGGAGAACATTTATAAAAAATGACTATTTCAAAATGACAAGGACGATAATGGGGGAATAGCAACAAGAAATAAGATATTTTTTAACGTAAGTATTTTGTTCAACTACATGTACGTAAACTGTAGAAACATGGACAAAATAAAGGTCCTTCTTGGAAAATATATATTATTATAAGTCTCAAACTCACCACAAAAATTACTTAAAATAAACTGTAACAGAATTATCACAGATGTCATATGAAATATATCAAACAAATATTATGAGTATATATTAATAGAACACTCACTATATATTAATTTTAATCTATATTAAAACTAGAACCCTTTAGGTCCAGGTGCAGTGGCTCACACCTATAATCCTAGCACTGCAGGGAGGCCGAGGAAGGTGGAATGCTTGAGCTCAGGCATTGAGAACCTGTCTCTACTAAAAATAAAAGATAAAATAAAGTATAAACTAGCCAGGTATTGTGGCCGGGGCCCTGTCGTCCCAGCTACTTGGAAGGCTGAGTTTGAGGATCCTATGAGCTATGAAGATGTCACAGCACTCAAACCAGGGTGACTCTGTTTCAAAAATAAAAATAAATGTTAAAATTTTAGAATACTTCAGAATATTTGTAATTAGGAGTATGGCTACATTTTTTGCTGGCTGTTACTCTATATTAATAATAAAAATAATATTATTTTAAGGTTATTTAAGCATTTTCTCAGAAAATAAGTTCAGAATAGATGTAAGATCATATGTAATTTTAGCACATTACTTGAAATTCTGGAGCAAATATAAATATTAAACCATCATCTATGATGTAATTTGTTACTATACTGGAAAAAGTAGTCTACTCAACTCCTAAACCAGATAAATTTCAGCTTTATTAGAGATTATTTTAATTTGTAACATGTTCTTTCCTGCTTCTAGAGGTATTTATAAAATATTATAGATAAAAGATTAAATTTAACAAGGATGCTTGTTTCTCTACAAAGAAGTTCTCACACCTTCTGAAATTTTCAACCTTGTTTTTCATTTCTTCTATTCAGGAAATTAAAAAAAAATCCCTATATGCTTCCCATATTGATACACTAGGATAAATTTTTAAACATTTTTTCATGTTCATATGATCCTATATAGAAATCTATGATATCAGAACATGGGCTATTTTTAATCATAGGTTGCTTTATAAAATAGGGAGATTTTTGAGTTTTACTTCTTTTCCTCAACTATGTCTTATGTTACCAAAATTCCTGCAAATCAATTTTTCATCTACTCTTTAGACTTTTTTAAAGGGCTTTGTTTCTGATGGAAAGTGGATTTTTTTTTTTCAGACACAGCTCAGGTAATAAAAAACATATATAGTACATATTATTCCACAATGAGGGTGCAAGAGAGTGGCGGGAGATTAGAAAAAATGGGGGCTAAAAGGGAGCAATTAAAATCTTGAGCACTGGGGCACAAAGTGATCCAACGTGGGTTGAGATTAAAGAAGGCTAAGTGCAAAGGAACAAAGAACTGCTTTGCTGGGGTGTACTGGGGTGTACTAGGGTGTAGCTGGTTTCCACCTCACTCTCGCCCTGAGAGGGTAGGAGAACTTCCTACATCATCCTCCAGAAATAGCAGCTAAGAATAATGGAAAGACTGATGCCTGTATCCTTCTGCCTAGGAATCAAAAGACAAGTGACCGTGGCTAGCAGCTTCGATGGGGGAACAAGGAAAGGTGGCTTCTTCTAAACAACCAGGAGCCCCTGGATCTAGTTGGTACCAAAGACACACGGGGGTTCCCATGGGACTGGAGAAGCATTCTGCAATCCCTAAACCCTGTTGGGTCTAGCATTTCCAAGATTCTATGTAGCAATAATAGAAAATCATTAATGTTAAATAACCATCACGATACCTACCAAGGAAGAGATTATCTCATTTGTTCTTTCTTGTTCTAGCATTCCAACCCTGCTGGCATCAATTAACAAAAGTATCCAGATGTTAGACCTGACAAAGAGCCGGATGGGAAGGGAAACCAATCATGGGACTGTACATTATATTATCACTAGAGTCATTAGCAGGAAAAGTGTTCACCAACACCAGCAGCTAGCCTTGCACAACCCAGTTAAGAGTATGGTGAGGGGCATAATTGTCTTCTTGTAAACCTCACGGTTCATACATTTTCCTCCATGTGCATGGACATGTAGATAAAACTGACATAATAATTGATTCCCTTGTTGATATATTACTGGACGTTTATTCATTATGTCTTTTTCTATTGCCATTAGCAATTCTGCAATAACTACACTCTTAGGTATGGTATTTTAAATTTTAAAAATGCCATTATGAGAGTAGTGGAAGAAAATAAGGGCTTTTATTTTCCTTTTATAATACTAGCAACAGAATATTCACTCTAAGGAAAATACAGAATTAAGCTACGAATAACAGAACAAATTATTTAATTTCAGGAAAAATATAATGTAATTAAACCTAAAACAAATAATCTACAAAAAATACCAATTCCAACTTATGCATGAAAAGGGAGATAGAAATAATTTCATACTAGGGATGATTGCTGGACCCGTTTTATGCAAATGGGAAAAAAAGGATGAATCGTTTATTTATTTATAAAGAAACAATCAAAAATCATTAACAATAGTTAACTATTCCTACCTACATCAAGTACAAGACACACTTGAACTTAATCGCTTTACCATTTAGTGGTATTCTAGATTTATTCACCGGTGCAGGTTCATCTATTTTAGAAATAAAAACAGAAAAATAAAATATTGGCAAGCATTATGGAGTATTGACAATATTTTCAAATGATAAAGTTAAATGCAGAAAATTTATAAGAAGGTACAGAAAAGTATTAGACTCATATATTTACACATTGTTTATAAAAATAATAATCAATAGGATTCTGATAGGTTAATGAGAAATTAAACCCTAAATGCATTTTATAAATAATGAAAAGAATCAGGAAAACTTCTCAGTAGATCTAAAAGACACGGATATATATTTTTTAAATAACCATTAATTCATGATAAAATATAAAGTATTAAAAGTTTTCATAAGTAAAATCATGCAACATTAAGGGAAAAATAGTTGACTTAAAATTTGTATAAAAGTTCAAAATGTATGGATGTAATCCTACTTCCCACAGAGGAGAAAAATTAAGGTTGTGAAAATGGCATAAAATTATTAGAAAGCAGAATAAGTGGTAGGTATGACTTACGCTTAGGTATAAAAGACATGTAGTTGTATCCTTTAATATTGGCCTGAGAAATCAAGTTCTCATTACTCTCCAGTGCCCAACTCCCTTACCAAAGAAATTCAATATGCATATTTTTCCTTTTATGAAGTCTGGGAATAAAGCAATAGTTATCACAAGCCCCTGCTATCATTTAAGTAGACAATGTTTACCGTGACTAAATACATTTGTGAAATCATTGAAGAGCTTTGAAGCAACAAAACAATATAAAATTCCAGGGGGACAGAGCTATGTTTAATGAGCTGGTGATAGTACAACCAACTGTTTTCCTTTCTGTTCTCCCCTACAAGGGTTGGAATTTGGCTCAGGCAGAATTTTACATCAATCTGAGGCGTGGAGCACCACACAGGGTCGGAGAAACGGGCAGGGTGCTGGGCAGTCCCACAGAAGTTAAGACGTGAAAACTTGACGGGCCTCTAACCACCATGGGGTTTTCTTCCAGAACTTTCTTTGAGTTGTAGGATTTGTGGGCAGTTGAAGATTTAGTCTGTATATATATAGAGAGAGAAATAGAAATACATAGAAATAATATATAGTTAGTCCATACATATAGAGAGAAATTATATATATATATATATTTATATTTTTTTTTTGCTAAAGTCAGACAAGTATGTCTTGAAATATTTCAGTGCTTAAATGTGAAAAAAACAAGGAGCCATACTAAAGCATTTCAAATCTCCCCCTCACATTTTTGCCAGATTCTGAACCCTTGCAGCCAGAGGCTGAGGAGGCTATAGAAGTTTTAAATGGAAGAGAGAAATTACTGGTAGGTATTTATGACTGAAGAGAAAGAAAGTCTTCTATGCTTGAATTCAAACACGCACTAAAGCCATGCATGAGGAACAAGAGGAAATCAGGGCATGACAGAGTCTGGACCCAATCCCCACCTTTCCATCCAGTGCTGGACAGAGGCCATCATTCTCCCAACCTGTCGTCCTGAGGGAGAAGGAAAGAACACGTCCAGGTAGAAGACAGGGCACTTTATTTCATAGTAAGTGGTGTTCATACAGCAAAGATGTACTCAACACAGAAAGACCACAATCAAAGGGGATCTAAAAACAGACTGAGTGGAGACCCAGAGAAGTTAGTGCACAAGTACTCAACATAACAATGGGTAATATTTTTAAAATATAAGACACTAGTGACAAAATAGATGAAGGATAGAAATTGCAAGTGAAAATGAAATTTGCATAGAAGTATCAAAATCATTCTTGGAACTTAGAGAGGAAAAACTGTTTTTGAAATACTTTTTTAAAAAGTGCACTTGAAATCATGCGTGCAACAGCAAATGACACTGGCCCAGGCAGAGAATAGAACACTCAAAGAATATTCTGTTTAAAATGCTAAAAAATTAATAACTACAATGCCAAAGAAATGACAGTAGAAGACTGAATCACATGCATGATAAAAGAATTAGGCACCTACAATAAAATGATGTGCTGTGGAGTTTAAAACATATAGAGGACAACATCGCATTACAATTAAAGCATAAACAGTGGAGAGTGGTAAATGAGGTTCGGGTGTTTAAGGCTCTAACTGCATCCGGGAAGTGATAAAAGTAATAATTTACAATAGATTGTAGTAACTCAAGTATAGCTGACGCAGTCTCTCTTTGAAACAAGTTTCTCAAAATACTGAAAATATTTAATAAGAAAAGAGGGCACAAATAATAATTAAAGAGATAAAGGCTGAAAACGTTAGAAAACCCATTTTCAAAAGTCAGCTGAGAGATTCAGCGTTTCCAAAACTGACTTAAGATTCACAAATAACATTATACATGGTAGTATCATAGCTAAGGAAAAGGATTAGGACTTATGAAATCGTGAAGAATCTAGAAGAAAATAGAAAATGACCTTTAAATAAATGGCAAGTCTGTCAATAGAAACGGCAAAAACAGAGAAAAAATATTCTGTTTAAAATGCTAAAAAATAATAACTACAATGCCCTAATTTTGTAACCAAAAAACACACACTTTTTATTTCAAAATATTAAGGGGGTACAAATGTTTTAGGATGAATGGTTTGCTTTTGTGATGCTTGGGTGCTGGCCGTAAGAGTGCCCATCACCCGGGCAGTGTTCCTTATTCCCATCAGGTAGAGTTTTGACTCTCTCTTCTCCCCCGGCCCCGCTGGTCGATTTCCCTCAAGTTTTACTTCCCTCTTTGTGCGTGTGTTTCTACCGATCTGCTTGGAACTGGAGACCATTCTCTTAAGTGAAATATCTTAGGAATGGAGAACACACACTTAATCCTATGCACATAAAAGGATGTTATCTCTAGGAGACCTTCAATGAAATGAAAGCTAAGAGGAATCACTCAGGCAGAATAAGAGACTTCAGAGTAAAATATGTACAAGCAAAGGGAACAATTAAAGAGTAAATGGAGACAGGCATTAACAGTGCCTGCACGTGCAATAAGGGTGATGTGCCGTGGAGTTTAAAATACATGCAGAACGGAATTGCATTACAATTAGAGCAGAAACAGTGGAAGAAGTAAAGGAAGCTGGTGTTTCTAAGGCTCTCACTGCATCAGATATGTGATGAAAGCAAGTTTGCACTGGATTGTAACAACTCAAGTGCGCCTGCTGTAAACTCTAGGAGAACCATCAAATTCAGTGAAAGGGACATTAAGGAAATGTTAGAAGATGAAAATGGTATATTAAAATTATTATAGTAAAAAGTCAAAAATGGAAAAAAGATGAACTATGGAAAGATCATTTCTACCATTTCTAGATCCCCGGGGATCCTTTACTTATATCAGGGTTTTTTTTCCTCCTAATTTTCCCTCATTTGTTCTATAAGTTGGCCTCCTTTATAATTTTTAAGTAGATGCCAGTTATTTTTTGGAAAAAGGTATGAAGATTCTGAATGACCTTACATTCCTCAGAAAGCTTCATTCCTGTCTCTACTCTTGAGGTTTCTTGGGAGTATGATATATGATATCTAAAGCCTTGGTTTTCTAAATAGCTCTTTATGGTATGTATTCAAATAGATTTATTTTCCTTTATTTGAGCATTTGGGTTGCTTTCACTGTATTTAATTTATATAACAAATTAAATATACACATTCAATGTGTAGAAGATATCAAGATTGTTGTTAACAGTTATTATAAAATGCATGAAATAGGTCTTCTTTAAACAGGCTACATAATTTAGAAATTGATACTACTTTATTCAGATTAAAAAAACATGAATTTGCTTTGTTCTTGGTCGATTTTTTGACACTTTCAATAGCAACTTAAAATGCAAGTTAAATTTAGCATATTTTTTCTCTATCAAGTGAGCTTTAACTCAACTTCAATTTTTTCCCAATTCTTTATAAATTTAGATAATTATATAATATTCCTGTAGTCTAATAAGAAGGAATCACTTTCACAAGATTAGATTAAATTAGATTCATGGATAAGACACATGGAGATGATTACATTATATCAACTAATAAGGTTTATTTCTTCACAGATAGTTGCCGTATTTTTTCTAATTATTTGGAGTTTGATACTATTGTGTTTGACCTTTTTCTCTCAAATAAACTGAAGTGAGGTAGGAAAACAATACAGTTAAAGCAGTTGACGTAGAAATAGAAAATACCTTTCAGATAGTAAGGGGGAGAAGCAATTGATACAGGTATTCTCTTTAGTTTTTAGGATTTCATCTATTTGAATATTTTACTTGATGATAAATAATAAAATTGGTAATTTTGAGTTTCACCTAAATAAAAATCTGTGCATAGTCTATGTTATAAAAATCTGAAGGCCTTAAGAATTATGAAAATGATCCTTGTAACCTAAATGTATTGACATCCTTAAGATAGTTTAGTTTTAAAAAAGACTATTTCTTCTTCTTGAAACATCACTGCTAATACGCATGCTGAGTATCACTTCCATACAAGAAGCTCAGATTTTTCTGCCTACTACACATTGACAGTGATTTATCAAGTAAATGTATCAATTTTAAAGAGTAGAACGAATTAAGAAAGTCATGATTTAAAATAAACTTCATAGTTATATTTTCTATTTTTCTCTTTATTCCTTCTTTTATCCTATTAATTGTAAAATATTAGCATTTCTCTTAAGGGCATAGAGGTCAAAGCTAACAGAAGAAAGAAACTTCCAGCAGAGATGATGAACAAATCAGATGCCTTTCTCCTCAGCGTGAGGTTTCTTCAACTGCAAAAGTAAAATGAATCAACCATGGAATCTCCCCTAACAAGCTAATAGCTACCGCTTTAGTGGTATATCATTATTTCCCTGTGCAATAAAATTGTAAATGTTAGTAGCTGTATGAAACAGGTCAATATTAAAACATCAGATATCATAATAAGAAAAATGATAAAAATGGGTTTGCTTAACTTATAATTTGTAGTTTTAGCTTACACAGTTATATTATGCATCATGAATAGAAGATATTTATGCATAAGCTTCCATTTATTTTTGGAGTGCATACTTACTCTAAAAAGAGTTAAAGAACATGTATCACTTTAACAATTCTCATAAATTGCTTGTTTATTGGCATTCTTATTACAAATATATATGCATAGTGTAGACCACCATTTTGCAGGTGCATGTTGAATTTCTGTACTTTTCACTTTTGACAAGTCAATTTGGATTTAAAATTGAGGTGCTTGGAGGTTTCCCTTATATGCATCTCCTTATATTTCTAATGCTTTCTCTTGTTTTCACTCTTAAAGCTTCATTTTCATCTCAATCAAAATAACATAAACAATGTTAAATGCCAATAAAATTATATTATCAGAAAAAATAAGTCACATAATTACAGATTGCATATGTATAGTTTAGTATCACATACAAAGGTATGTACATATGGATTTTTTTTTTCTTTTTTGAGACAGAGACTCAAGCTGTCACCCTGAATAGAGTGCATCACAGCTCACAGCAACCTCCAAATCCTGGGCTCAAGTGAGTCTCCTGCCTCCACCTCCCAATTAGCTGGGACTACAGGTGCCCGCCACAACACCCGGCTGTTTTTTGGTTGCAGCTGTCATTGTTGTTTGGCGGGCCCGGGCTGAATTCGAACCTGCCAGCTCAGGTGTACGTGGCTGGTGCCTTAGCCGGTTGAGCCTCAGGCCCTGAGCCTGTACATATGGATTTTTAACTGAAGTCATTTGTTTGCTGTTTTTCGCAAGTAATTCAGATGTTTATGTAGGAAATTTTCAGTGACATTGAATATAAATAATTTGGTGGTATGTTCAAAGTATTGGTTAGAACAGATATACACGTATTCAGTCATTTTTCACAGTACTATGAAAAAAACCCTAAATTTCACATGAAGTTAAAAATAGAGCCCAAATAGTCTAAGCAAAAATAATAAATCTGGAAATGTCATATTACTGGGTTTAAAAGTATACACAAAGCTATAGTATCCAAAACAGCATGACACTGATATAAAGGTAAACACATAGATCAATGGAAAAAGAGAAAGACCCAGAAACAGAACCATGTAGCTACAAGCAACTGAGTTTTGACTAAGTAGTCAAAACCATAAATTTGTGAAAAGATGGCCTACTCAATAAATGGGGATGAGAAAATAGGATGGCCTCATGTAGAAGAAGGAAACTGGATCCCTTAATCTTACTGTATATGAAAATTAACTCAAGACAAATTAAGACAAGAAACCATAAAATTTGTAGAGGAAAACAGAAAATGTCCTTCTGGGCATTAGCCTAGAATAACTTAAGAGTAAGTCCTCAAAACCAGATATAGCAACAACAAAAATAAATAGGACTTAATTAAACTGAAACATTTCTGCATAGTGAAGGAAAAAATACACAGAGTAAATAATCTACAGAACTATACATCTGACAAAAGAGTAATATCCAGAATCAACAATGAATTCAAAGAAATCAGCAAGAGAAAAGCAAATAATCCCATCAAAGTCAGCAAAAGACATAGTCTGGCAACTCATTTGTTGGATTACACACTGATAATGTCAACTTTCCTTAAAAATTAAAAAAAATAGGGAAAACAAACAATTAACTACTACATTTTAGGCCTATGCAAATAAGTAAGGGGAATAATAAATTTTTAGTGCAAATTTAAAGTTGTGATTGATTCATGATGCAAGAATGCCAAAAGAATAGGATCAACTAAAAGATCCCTCAAAGGGCAAAGTCAGACAAAGTCAGAAAAATTAGAGAAAATAATAGAATAATATTGGATGATAAGTCACCATATGAAATATAACCATCTTGGGTTTGCACCAATATTACAAAGTCATTGAATAAATAAACAAAGGGGGATAATGCATAAGTTTCCTGTGCAGAAGCATTCACCCATGGAAATGTGGAACCTCTGAACTGTGGACTGGGTCTAGTGACCTCTATCCAAAGAATATGAAAATGGAGCAACACTACAGTGGAGAATTCTAAAAAGCACCACCTCAGTCAGGTGATCGAGTTGAACATCCACCATGACACGTCATATCCACACCATGTGTGCGCTCATCATGGGATGAGAACAGCACTTTACTTTCAGTCTTCCACAATCCCCCAGCCCAATCTGTCATGAGACAAGAACCAAGTAAATTCTAATCAAGGTACTTTCTACAAAACTCCTAATCTTTACTTGTCAAAATAGTCAATCTCTTCAGAACAAGGAAGTTTTGAGAAATTGTCATATCAAGAAGCAGCCACTGAATATAACTTCTGTCCTGCTTATGATCAGAAATAGGAACAGGACATCAGATGAAGGAAACCAAGGAAGCCTGAAGCAAATGCAGGTGTGAATTGATAATAGTGCATCAGTAGTGGCTCGTGAAATAAATCATAATAATGAAATATGTTAACCATAAGGGAAACTTCTGTGCCCTTAATAAATGTCCAATAATTACAGGGCATAAAACCTCAATACTATATTCACTTTGAGTCTTTATTGGTGAGTTTGGCTAGAAGTTGTTTCCTGTCTTTTGGTTAATTTGGATAGAAACTAAGGCTTGAACAAAATTTTTATACCTTACTTATGTTCCACCAGTAGTAGATAGTATTAATAGAAATCAGACATGAATGAGGTCAGGCATGGTGGCTCATGCCTATAATCCCAGCACTTTGGGAGGCTGAGGCAAGTCGATTGCTTGAGCACATGAGTTCGAGACCAGCCTGAGCAAAAATGAGACCCCATCTCTACTAAAAATTAATCAAATGAATAAATAACACTGAGGCAAGAGGATCACTTGAGCCCAAGCTTGAGCTTGTTGTGAGCTGAGATGCCATGGCACTCTACCCAGGGTGATAGCTTGAGACTGTCTAAAAAAAAAAAACAAGAAAAAGAAATCAGACATGAATCATATAATTGCAAATACTCTTCTGCAACAAAGAAATCACACAATATCACTGGCGCTGAGACATTTGAAATTAGGCAATATCTCTGCATAATTTATCCAAATTCCTAGGTGATATGCATAACATAATGTATTGTAATGAGTCTTAAACTGAGTGTTCATGAGTATATGAAAATGAAAATATGGTTCAGAGGTTTTGGTAGCAAATTGCCTGGATTTAAAACCCTCTGGAAACCTTAGCTGAGTGACCTGGTGAAAATTCTCTGTGGCTTGTTTATTCCCTTCTATAAGCAAAAATGATGCCATAACATAAATGTCAAACAGACATTTGTCAAATTTGACAAATGTCAAATTCTTGTTGAGAGAATTAAAATTTAAACCACGCATATAAATTACTCACAATAATTCTAAGCCTTCATAAATTCAATAATTATTTACTATTATTGCTGTAATTTTACTAAAGACAGCTACAAGACTAATTTGGACACAGGTGAAGTTATCGAGCTGGAAACATTAAAGGCAAGATAGATGCTACAACAGATTAGTAAAAGACTAAAAATCACAGATACAAAAACAAACAGTGCAGAATGCAGTGTGCTGATGTAAGCCAGGTTCTTCCTTGTCTTGGGTTGTGAAAATCCAAAATGGCTCTTACTACTCCATCGGGAAGGGGCAAGAACCATCTGATTTCTTATTGAAGTAAATACCTTACTGAAGTTTCGGAATAATTGTATAGAAGAGAATTGTGATTCTAATCTTCATCCTTCTGTAAGTTACTCCATATGCATTGATATTGCCTTATGTTATACTTGACTGTCTTCCACTTTCAATTTTCTAGAAGATTTTAAGACTCTCATGGATGGTTTGTATTTCCTTCATTATACACCTATATATATACCCTGAGACTAAAGGCCTAAAGGAGGAGATAGGGAAAGACTGGGAGAGAAA